>CM046814.1:35738362-35907694 GCA_025617385.1 Murraya koenigii | reverse complement strand
GGTTACGCTCAAGAATACCCTTGTTTTCTCAAAATATCCTATTTTGGCACAAAACCCAATGCTATAGCACACGGGTTTTGACTCTCTTTGGTGGCTTTCGAATTTTCACCCAATTTCTTGCAGGGCCGAGCGACACGTGTCCGTACTGCATACACGATGCCACAAGAAGAGGCACGGGTCTGTTTCGAACCTTCCTTTGATTTTTTCATGATTTTTTTCAATAAATAAGGGAACAATCAATTTTATTTATATTTTTTCTAAAAATCACCAAAGAATAGTAGAACCTTCCGGTAACTGTGCCCCACTACTTCAGACGGCTCGTCACTAATCCAAATAGGGCTCTAACAGAGACAAACCGAGTTACGCTCACAGAAATACCCTTGTTTTCTCAAAAATATCCTATTTTGGCACAAAACCCAAGCTATAGCACTCTGGTTTTGACTTCTTTGGTGGCTTCCGAATTTTCACCCAATTTCTTGCAAGGCCATGCCAAACGCGTCCGTGACATGCATACACGATGCCACAGAGAAGAAGCACGGTCTGCTTTCAACCTTCGCTTGATTTTTACTTGATTTTTTCATAAAATAAGGGAAAATCAATTTTCTTGGTATTTTTCTAAAAATCATGAAAAAATAGTAGAACCTTCCGGAACTCGTGTCCCACTACTTCGACGGCTCGTCACTGAATCAAATTGGGCTCTAACAGTAGACAAACCGAGTTACGCTCGCAGAAATACCATAGTTTTCCTAAAAATATCCCATTTTTGGCCCAAAACCAAAGCTATAGCACACCGGTTTTGGACTTCTCTTTGTGGCTTCCGAATTTTCACCCAATTTCTTGCAAGGTCGTGCTACACGCTGTCCGTAATGCATACATGATGCCACGAGAATGAAGCACGGGTCTGTTTTCAACCTTCGCTTGATTTTTACTTGATTTTTTCAAAAATAAGGGAATAATCAATTTTGTTGGTATTTTTCTAAAAATCACCAAAAATAGTAGAACCTTCCGGAACTGCGGCCCCACTACTCGCATGACGCTCATCACTAATCCAAATTGGGCTCTAACAGAGACAAACCAAGTTACGCTCACAGAAATACCCTTGTTTTCCCAAAAATATCCTATTTTTGGCACAAAACCCAAGCTATAGCACACCGGTTTTGACTTCTCTTGGTGGCTTCCGAATTTTCACCCAATTTCTTGTAAGGCACGTGCGACACGCCGTCCGTATCGTATACACGATGGTACAAGAAGAGGCACTGGTCTGTTTCGAACCTTCGCTTTGATTTTTACTTGATTTTTCCCAAAAATAAGGGAAAAATCAATTTTGTTGGTATTTTTCTAAAAATCACCAAAGAATAGTAGAACCTTCCTGAACTCGTGCCCCACTACTTCGACTGACTCGTCACTAATCCAAATAGGGCTCTAACAGAGACAAACCAGGTTAACTTCAAGAAATACCCTTGTTTTCTCAAAAATATCCTATTTTGGCACAAAACCCAAGCTATAGCACTCTGGTTTTGGACTTCTCTTGGTGGATTTCGAATTTTCACCCAATTTCTTGCAAAGCCATGCCGAACGCCGTCCAGACTGGGTACACGCTGCCACAAGAAAGAAGCACGGGTCCGCTTTGAACCTTCGCTTGATTTTTTACTTGATTTTTTCATAAAATAAGGGAAAAATCAATTTTCTTGGTATTTTTTCTAAAAAATCACCAAAAAATAGTAGAACCTTCCGGAACTGTGTCCCACTACTTGCATACGGCTCGTCACGTAATCAAATTGGCTCTAACAGAGACAAACCGGTTACGCTCACAGAAATACCATAGTTTTCCTAAAATATCCCATTTTTGGCCCAAAACCAAAGCTATAGCACACTGGTTTTGACTTCTTTGGTGGCTTCCGAATTTTCACCCAATTTCTTGCAAGGTCGTGCTACACGCTGTCCGTAATCGCATACACGATGCCACAAGAATGAAGCACCGGTCCGTTTCGAACCTTCGCTTGATTTTTACTTGATTTTTTCATAAAATAAGGGAAAATCAATTTTCTTGGTATTTTTCTAAAAAATCACCAAAAATAGTAGAACCTTCCGGAACTGTGGTCCCACTACTTCGCACTGGCTCGTCACTTAATCAAATTGGGCTCTAACAGAGACAAACCGTGGTTACGCTCACAGAAATACCATAGTTTTCCTAAAAATATCCTATTTTTGGCCCAAAACCCAAGCTATAGCACACCGGTTTTGACTTCTCTTGGTGGCTTCCGAATTTTCACCCAATTTCTTGCAAGGTCGTGCTACACGCCATCCGTAATGCATACATGATGCCACAAGAAGAAGCACGGGTCTGCTTTCGAACCTTCGCTTGATTTTTACTTGATTTTTTCAAAAAATAAGGGAATAATCAATTTTGTTGGTATTTTTCTAAAAATCACCAAAAATAGTAGAACCTTCCGGAACTGTGCCCTACTACTTCGCACGGCTCCTCACTGAATCAAATTGGGCTCTAACAGAGACAAACTCGGTTACGCTCGCAGAAATACTCTAGTTTTCCCAAAATATTCCATTTTGCCCAAAACCCAAGCTATAGCACACCGGTTTTGACTTCTTTGGTGGCTTCCGAATTTTCACCCAATTTCTTTAAGCACGTGCCAAACGCGTCTCGGATCGGGTACACGATGCCGTAAGAAGAAGCACGGGTCTGCTTTCAACCATCGCTTGATTATTACTTGATTTTTTCAAAAATAAGGGAAAATCAAATTTGTTGGTATTTTTCTAAAAATCACCAAAAATAATAGAACCTTTCGGAACTCGTGCCCCACTACTTCGTACGGCTCGTCACTAATCCAAATAAAACTCTAATAGAGGACAAACGTGGTTACGCTCGCAGAAATACCCTATTTTTCTCAAAAATATCCATTTTTGGCCCAAAACCCAAGCTTATAGCACACTGGTTTTGACTTCTTTGGTGGCTTCCAAATTTTCTCCCAATTTCTTGCAGGTCGCATGCGACACGCTGTCCAGCATCGCATACATGATGCCACAAGAAGAGGCACGGGTCCTGTTTCGAACCTTCGCTTGATTTTTACTTGATTTTTTCAAAAATAAGGAAAAATCAATTTTCTTGGTATTTTTTCTAAAAATCACCAAAAATAGTAGAACCTTCCGGAACTGTGGCTCCACTACTTCGCATCAGCTCGTCACGAGTCAAATTGGGCTCTAACAGAGACAAACCAGGTTACGCTCGCAGAAATACTCTAGTTTTCCCAAAATATCCTATTTTTGCCCAAAACCCAAGCTATAGCACACCGGTTTTGACTTCTCTTGGTGGCTTCCAAATTTTCACCCAATTTCTTGCAAGTACGTGCTAAACGCTGTCTCAGACTGGGTACAAGATGCCGCAGGAAGAAGCACGGGTCTGCTTTCGAACCTTCGCTTGATTTTTACTTGATTTTTTTCAAAAATAAGGCAAAATCAATTTTCTTGGTATTTTTCTAAAAATCACCAAAAATAGTAGAACCTTCCGGAACTCGTGGCCCCACTACTTCGTACTTGCTCGTCACGTAATCAAATTGGGCTCTAACAGAGACAAACCAGGTTACGCTCGCAGAAATACCCTAGTTTTCCCAAAAATATCCTATTTTTGGCCCAAAACCCAAGCTTATAGCACACCGGTTTTGACTCTCTTTGGTGGCTTCCGAACTTTCACCCAATTTCTTGCAAGGCCATGCCAAACGCGGTCTGCAGATCGGGTACACGATGCCATAGGAAGAAGCACGGGTCTGTTTCGAACCTTCGCTTGATTTTTACTTGATTTTTTCAAAAATAAGGAAAAATCAAATTTGTTGGTATTTTTCTAAAAATCACCAAAAATAATAGAACCTTCCGAGAACTGCGGCCCACTACTTCGCATGACTCGTCACGAGTCAAATTGGGCTCTAACAGAGACAAACCGTGTTACGCTCGCAAAAATACTCTAGTTTTCCCAAAATATCCTATTTTTGCCCAAAACCCAAGCTATAGCACACCGGTTTTGACTTCTCTTGGTGGCTTCCGAATTTTCACACAATTTCTTGCAAGTACGTGCAAACGCTGTCAGACTGGGTACAAGATGCCGTAGGAAGAAGCACTGGTCCTGTTTCGAACCTTCGCTTGATTTTTACTTGATTTTTTCAAAAAATAAGGCAAAATCAATTTTCTTGGTATTTTTCTAAAAATCACCAAAAATGGTAGAACCTTCTGGGAACTTTGCCCCACTACTTCGACTGCTCGTCACTGAATCAAATTGGGTTCTAACAGACACAAACGTGGTTACGCTCACACAAATACCCTAGTTTTCCCAAAAATATCTCATTTTTGGCCCAAAACCCAAGCTTATAGCACACTGGTTTTGACTTCTTTGGTGGCTTCCGAACTTTCACCCAATTTCTTGCAAGGCCATGCTAAACGCGTCCGTACTGGGTACACGTTGCCATAAGAAGAAGCACGGGTCTGTTTCGAACCTTCGTTTGATTTTTACTTGATTTTTTTCAAAAAATAAGGGAAAAATCAAATTTGTTAGTATTTTTTCTAAAAAATCACCAAAAAATGGTAGAACCTTCTGGGAACTTTGCCCCACTACTTCAGACGGCTCGTTACGAATCAAATTGGGTTCTAACAGACACAAACAGGGTTACGTTCGCACAAATACCCTAGTTTTCCCAAAAATATCTCATTTTTGGCCCAAAACCTAAGCTATAGCACACGGGTTTTGGACTTCTCTTTGGTGGCTTCCGAACTTTCACCCAATTTCTGTAAGGCCATGCCAAACGCTGTCTCAGACCGGGTACACGCTGCCATAAGAAGAAGCACTGGTCCTGTTTTCAACCTTCGCTTGATTTTTACTTGATTTTTTTCAAAAATAAGGGAAAATCAAATTTGTTAGTATTTTTCCTAAAAATCACCAAAAATAATAGAACCTTCCGGAACTGCGGTCGCACTATTTCGCACTGGCTCGTCACGAGTCTAATTCGGCTCTAACAGAGACAAACCGGGTTACGTTCGCAAAAATACTCTAGTTTTCCCAAAAATATCCCATTTTTTGCCCAAAACCCAAGCTATAGAACACGGATTTTGGACTTCTCTTTGGTGGCTTCCGAATTTTCACACAATTTCTTGCAAGTATGTGCCAAACGCTGCTCAGACCGGGTACAAGATGCCGTAGGAAGAAGCACGGGTCCTGCTTTCAACCTTCGTTTGATTTTTACTTGATTTTTTTCAAAAAATAAGGGAAAAATAATATTTCTTGGTATTTTTTCTCAAAAATCACCAAAAAATAGTAGAACCTTCTGAACTCGTGCCCCACTACTTCAGATGGCTCGTCACGAATCAAATTGGGTTCTAACAGACACAAACAGTGGTTACGCTCGCGACAAATACCCTAGTTTTCCCAAAAATATCCTATTTTGGCCCAAAACCCAAGCTATAGCACACCGGTTTTGACTCTCTTTGGTGGCTTCCGAATTTTCACCCAATTTCTTGTAGGGCCTTACGACAATCTTCCGTGATCGCATACACAATGGCACAAGAAGAGGCACGGGTCCTGTTTAAACATTCGCTTGATTTTTACTTGATTTTTTCAAAAATAAGGAAAAATCAATTTTCTTGGTATTTTTCTAAAAATCACCAAAAATAGTAGAACCTTCCGGAACGGTGCTCTCTACTTCGGACGGCTCCTCACGAATCAAATTGGGCTCTAACAGAGACAAACCTCGGTTATGTTCGCAGAAATACTCTAGTTTTCCCAAAATATCCTATTTTTTTCCCAAAACCCAAGCTATAGCACACCGGTTTTGACTTCTTTGGTGGCTTCCGAATTTTCACCCAATTTCTTGCAAGCACGTGCCAAACGCTGTCTCAGCATCGGGTACACGATGCCGTAAGAAGAAGCACGGGTCTGTTTCAACCATCGCTTGATTATTACTTGATTTTTTCAAAAAATAAGGAAAAATCAAATTTGTTGGTATTTTTTCTAAAAATCACCAAAAATAATAGAACCTTTCTGGAACTGCGTGCTCCACTACTTCAGACTGGCTCGTCACTAATCCAAATAAAACTCTAATAGAGGACAAACAGGTTACGCTCACAGAAATACCCTATTTTTCTCAAAATATCCTTTTGGCCCAAAACCCAAGCTATAGCACACGTGTTTTGACTTCTTTGGTGGCTTCCAAATTTTCTCCCAATTTCTTGCAGGACGTGCGACACGCTGTCCGCATCGCATACATGATGCCACAAGAAGAGGCACGGGTCCTGTTTCAACCTTCGCTTGATTTTTACTTGATTTTTTTAAAAAATAAGGGAAAATCAAATTTGTTGGTATTTTTCCTAAAAATCACCAAAAATAATAGAACCTTTCGGAACTCGTGCCCCACTACTTCGCACTGCTCGTCACTAATCCAAATAAAACTCTAATAAAGGACAAACATGGTTACGCTCACAGAAATATCCTATTTTTCTCAAAATATCCTTTTGGCCCAAAACCCAAGCTATAGCACACTGGTTTTGACTTCTCTTGGTGGCTTCCAAATTTTCACCCAATTTCTTGCAGGGCCGTGCGACACGGGTCCGTACTGCATACATGACGCCACAAGAAGAGGCACGGGTCTGTTTCGAACCTTCGTTTGATTTTTACCTGATTTTTTTTCAAAAAATAAGGCGAAAATCAATTTTCTTGGTATTTTTTCTAAAAAATACCAAAAAATAGTATAATCTTCTGGGAACTGTGCCCCACTAGTTCAGACGGCTCGTCACGAGTCAAATTGGGCTCTAACAGAGACAAACCGGGTTACGTTCGCAAAAATACTCTAGTTTTCCCAAACATGTCCCATTTTTTGCCCAAAACCCAAGCTATAGCACACGGGTTTTGGACTTCTCTTTGGTGGCTTCCGAATTTTCACCCAATTTCTTGAAAGGCCATGCCAAACGCTGTCTGCGATCGGGTACACGATGCCATAGGAAGAAGCATGGGTCCTGCTTTCAACATTCGCTTGATTTTTACTTGATTTTTTCAAAAAATAAGGGAAAAATCAATTTTCTTGGTATTTTTGTAAAAATCACCAAAAATAGTAGAACCTTCCAAGAATCGTGCTCCACTACTTCGCATGACTCGTCACGAGTCAAATTGGGCTCTAACAGAGACAAACCAGGTTACGCTCGCAAAAATACTCTAGTTTTCCCAAACATATCCTATTTTTTGCCCAAAACCCAAGCTTATAGCACACGGGTTTTGACTTCTTTGGTGGCTTCCGAACTTTCACCCAATTTCTGTAAGGCCATGCCAAACGCTGTCTCAGATCGGGTACACGATGCCATAGGAAGAAGCACGGGTCCTGCTTTCGAACCTTCGCTTGATTTTTACTTGATTTTTTCAAAAATAAGGAAAAATCAAATTTGTTGGTATTTTTCTAAAAATCACCAAAAATAATAGAACCTTCCGGAACTCGTGCTCCACTACTTCGCATGGCTCATCACGTAATCAAATTGAGCTCTAACAGAGACAAACCAGGTTACGCTCGCAAAAATACTCTAGTTTTCCCAAAATATCCTATTTTTGGCCCAAAACCCAAGCTATAGCACACCGGTTTTGACTTCTCTTGGTGGCTTCCAAATTTTCACACAATTTCTTGCAAGCACGTGCTAAACGCTGCTCAGATCGGGTACAAGATGCCATAGGAAGAAGCACCGGTCTGCTTTCAACCTTCGCTTGATTTTTACTTGATTTTTTCAAAAAATAAGGAAAAATCAATTTTCTTGGTATTTTTCTAAAAATCACCAAAAATAGTAGAACCTTCCGGGAACTGTTGCCCCACTACTTCGCACGGCTCGTCACGTAATCAAATTGGGCTCTAACAGACACAAACGTGGTTACGCTCAGCACAAATACCCTAGTTTTCCCAAAAATATCTCATTTTTGGCCCAAAACCCAAGCTATAGCACACCGGTTTTGACTTCTTTGGTGGCTTCCGAACTTTCACCCAATTTCTGTAAGGCACATGCTAAACGCTGTCTGCGATCGGGTACACGATGCCATAAGAAGAAGCACGGGTCCTGTTTGAACCTTCGCTTGATTTTTTACTTGATTTTTTCAAAAATAAGGGAAAATCAAATTTGTTGGTATTTTTTCTAAAAATCACCAAAAATGGTAGAACCTTCCGGGAACTGTGCCCCACTACTTCGTACTTGCTCGTCACTTAATCAAATTGGGTTCTAACAGACACAAACATGGTTACGCTCGCAGACAATACCCTAGTTTTCCCAAAATATCTCATTTTTGGCCCAAAACCCAAGCTTATAGCACACTGGTTTTGACTTCTCTTGGTGGCTTCCGAACTTTCACCCAATTTCTTGTAAGGCCATGCCAAACGCTGTCCGTGATCGGGTACATCGATGCCATAAGAAGAAGCACGGGTCCTGCTTTCAACCTTCGCTTGATTTTTACTTGATTTTTTCAAAAATAAGGAAAAATCAAATTTGTTAGTATTTTTCCTAAAAATCACCAAAAATAATAGAACCTTCCGGAACTGTGGTCGCACTATTTCGCACGGCTCGTCACGTAGTCAAATTCGGCTCTAACAGAGACAAACCAGGTTACGCTCACAAAAATACTCTAGTTTTCCCAAAAATATCCTATTTTTGCCCAAAACCCAAGCTATAGCACACCTGATTTTGACTTCTCTTGGTGGCTTCCGAATTTTCACCCAATTTCTTGCAAGTACGTGCCAAACGCTGTCCGCACCGGGTACACGATGCCGTAAGAAGAAGCACTGGTCCTGTTTCAACCATCGCTTGATTATTACTTGATTTTTTTCAAAAATAAGGAAAAATCAAATTTGTTGGTATTTTTCTAAAAATCACCAAAAATAGTAGAACCTTTCGGAACTCGTGCCCCACTACTTCGTACTGGCTCGTCACTAATCCAAATTAAACTCTAACAGATGACAAACATGGTTACGCTCACAGAAATACCCTAGTTTTCCTCAAAATATCCTATTTTGGCCCAAAACCCAAGCTATAGCACACCGGTTTTGACTTCTTTGGTGGCTTCCAAATTTTCACCCAATTTCTTGCAGGTCATGCGACAACGCCGTCCGTGATCGCATACATGATGCCACAAGAAGAGGCACGGTCTCGTTTCAACCTTCGCTTGATTTTTACTTGATTTTTTCAAAAAATAAGGAAAAATCAATTTTCTTGGTATTTTTCTAAAAATCACCAAAAATAGTAGAACCTTCCGGAACTGGTGCTCTCTACTTCAGACGGCTCCTCACGAATCAAATTGGGCTCTAACAGAGACAAACCTGGTTACGCTCACAGAAATACTCTAGTTTTCCCAAAAATATTCCTATTTTTACCCAAAACCCAAGCTATAGCACACCGGTTTTGACTTCTTTGGTGGCTTCCGAATTTTCACCCAATTTCTTGCAAGTACGTGCAAACGCTGTCTCGGATCGGGTACACGATGCCGTAAGAAGAAGCACGGGTCCTGTTTCAACCATCGCTTGATTATTACTTGATTTTTTCAAAAATAAGGGAAAAATCAAATTTGTTGGTATTTTTCTAAAAATCACCAAAAATAATAGAACCTTTCCGGAACTGCGGCCCCACTACTTCGCATCTGCTCGTCACTAATCGAAATAAAGCTCTAACAAAGGACAAACAGTGGTTACGCTCGCAGAAATACTCTATTTTTCTCAAAATATCCTTTTTGGCCCAAAACCCAAGCTTATAGCACACCGGTTTTGACTTCTTTGGTGGCTTCCAAATTTTCTCCCAATTTCTTGCAGGTGCGTGCGACACGCCGTCTCAGATCGCATACATGATGCCACAAGAAGAGGCACGGGTCTGCTTTAACCTTCGCTTGATTTTTACTTGATTTTTTTCAAAAAATAAGGAAAAATCAATTTTCTTGGTATTTTTCTAAAAATCACCAAAAATAGTAGAACCTTCCGGAACCGTGGCCCACTACTTCGCATGACTCGTCACGAGTCAAATTGGGCTCTAACAGAGACAAACCAGGTTACGCTCGCAAAATACTCTAGTTTTCCCAAAATATCCTATTTTTGCCCAAAACCCAAGCTTATAGCACACTGGTTTTGACTTCTTTGGTGGCTTCCAAATTTTCACACAATTTCTTGCAAGCACGTGCCAAACGCTGTCAGCATCGGGTACAAGATGCCATGAGGAAGAAGCACTGGTCCTGTTTCAACCTTCGCTTGATTTTTACTTGATTTTTTCAAAAAATAAGGCAAAATCAATTTTCTTGGTATTTTTTCTAAAAATCACCAAAAATGGTAGAACCTTCCGGAACTGCGGCTCCACTACTTCGCACTTGCTCGTCACTGAATCAAATTGGGCTCTAACAGACACAAACAGGTTACGCTCGCACAAATACTCTAGTTTTCCCAAAATATCCTCATTTTTGGCCCAAAACCCAAGCTTATAGCACACCGGTTTTGACTTCTTTGGTGGCTTCCGAACTTTCACCCAATTTCTGCAAGGCCATGCCAAACGCTGTCCGCATCGGGTACACGATGCCATAGGAAGAAGCACGGTCCTGTTTCGAACCTTCGCTTGATTTTTACTTGATTTTTTCAAAAAATAAGGCAAAATCAAATTTGTTGGTATTTTTCCTAAAAATCACCAAAAATAATAGAACCTTCCGTGAACTCGTGGCTCCACTACTTCGTACTACTCGTCACGTAGTCAAATTGGGCTCTAACAGAGACAAACCGTGTTACGCTCAGCAAAAATACTCTAGTTTTCCCAAAATATCCTATTTTTGCCCAAAACCCAAGCTATAGCACACCGGTTTTGACTTCTCTTGGTGGCTTCCAAATTTTCACACAATTTCTTGCAAGCACGTGCTAAACGCTGTCAGATCGGGTACAAGATGCCGTAGGAAGAAGCACGGTCCTGTTTCAAACCTTCGCTTGATTTTTACTTGATTTTTTCAAAAAATAAGGCAAAATCAATTTTCTTGGTATTTTTCTAAAAATCACCAAAAATGGTAGAACCTTCCGGAACTCAGGCTCCACTACTTCGCACGTGCTCGTCACTGAATCAAATTGGGTTCTAACAGACACAAACGTGGTTACGCTCAGACAAATACTCTAGTTTTCCCAAAATATCCTATTTTTGCCCAAAACCCAAGCTATAGCACACTGGTTTTGACTTCTTTGGTGGCTTCCAAATTTTCACACAATTTCTTGCAAGCACGTGCCAAACGCTGCTCAGACTGGGTACAAGATGCCGTAGGAAGAAGCACGGGTCCTGTTTCAACCTTCGCTTGATTTTTTACTTGATTTTTTCAAAAAATAAGGAAAATCAATTTTCTTGGTATTTTTCTCAAAAATCACCAAAAATAGTAGAACCTTCCGGAACTCGTGCTCCACTACTTCGCATGACTCGTCACTGAGTCAAATATGGCTCTAACAGAGACAAACCAGGTTACGCTCAGCAAAAATACTCTAGTTTTCCCAAAATATCCTATTTTTGCCCAAAACCCAAGCTATAGCACACCGGTTTTGACTTCTTTGGTGGCTTCCAAATTTTCACACAATTTCTTGCAAGCACGTGCTAAACGCTGCTCAGACCGGGTACAAGATGCCGTAGGAAGAAGCACTGGTCTGTTTGAACCTTCGCTTGATTTTTACTTGATTTTTTTCAAAAATAAGGCAAAAATCAATTTTCTTGGTATTTTTCTAAAAATCACCAAAAATGGTAGAACCTTCTCGGAACTCGTGGCCCCACTACTTCGCACGTGCTCGTCACGTAATCAAATTGGGTTCTAACAGACACAAACAGGTTACGCTCGCGACAAATACCCTAGTTTTCCCAAAATATCTCATTTTTGGCCCAAAACCCAAGCTTATAGCACACTGGTTTTGACTCTCTTTGGTGGCTTCCGAACTTTCACCCAATTTCTTGCAAGGCCATGCCAAACGCTGTCTCAGACCGGGTACACGATGCCATAGGAAGAAGCACTGGTCCTGTTTCGAACCTTCGCTTGATTTTTACTTGATTTTTTCAAAAATAAGGAAAAATCAAATTTGTTGGTATTTTTCCTAAAAATCACCAAAAATAATAGAACCTTCCGGAACTGTGGCTCCACTACTTCGCATAGCTCGTCACGAGTCAAATTGGGCTCTAACAGAGACAAACCGAGTTACGCTCGCAAAAATACTCTAGTTTTCCCAAAATATCCTATTTTTTGCCCAAACCCAAGCTATAGCACACCGGTTTTGACTTCTTTGGTGGCTTCCAAATTTTCACACAATTTCTTGCAAGCACGCGCAAACGCTGCTCAGACTGGGTACAAGATGCCGAGGAAGAAGCACGGGTCTCGTTTCAACCTTCGCTTGATTTTTACTTGATTTTTTCAAAAAATAAGGCAAAATCAATTTTCTTGGTATTTTTCTAAAAATCACCAAAAATGGTAGAACCTTCTCGGAACTCAGTGCCTCACTACTTCGCATCGGCTCGTCACGTAATCAAATTGGGTTCTAACAGACACAAACAGGTTACGCTCGCACAAATACTCTAGTTTTCCCAAAATATCCTATTTTTGCCCAAAACCCAAGCTTATAGCACACTGGTTTTGACTTCTTTGGTGGCTTCCGAACTTTCACCCAATTTCTTGCAAGGCATGCCAAACGCTGTCTCAGACTGGGTACACGATGCCATAGGAAGAAGCACGGGTCTGTTTCGAACCTTCGTTTGATTTTTACTTGATTTTTTTCAAAAAATAAGGGAAAAATCAATTTTCTTGGTATTTTTTCTCAAAAATCACCAAAAAATAGTAGAACCTTCCAGGAACTGTGCCCACTACTTCAGACAGCTCGTCACGAGTCAAATATGGCTCTAACAGAGACAAACCGTGTTACGCTCACAAAAATACTCTAGTTTTCCCAAAATATCCTATTTTTGCCCAAACCCAAGCTTATAGCACACGTGTTTTGACTTCTTTGGTGGCTTCCAAATTTTCACACAATTTCTTGCAAGTACGTGCCAAACGCTGCTCAGACCGGGTACAAGATGCCGTAGGAAGAAGCACGGGTCTCTGTTTCAACCTTCGCTTGATTTTTACTTGATTTTTTCAAAAAATAAGGCAAAATCAATTTTCTTGGTATTTTTCTAAAAATCACCAAAAATGGTAGAACCTTCCGGAACTGCAGGCCCCACTACTTCGTGACTGGCTCGTCACGAATCAAATTGGGTTCTAACAGACACAAACAGGTTACGCTCGCACAAATACTCTAGTTTTCCCAAAATATCTCATTTTTGCCCAAAACCCAAGCTTATAGCACACTGGTTTTGACTTCTCTTGGTGGCTTCCAAATTTTCACCCAATTTCTTGCAAGGCACGTGCTAAACGCTGTCTCAGACCGGGTACAAGATGCCATAGGAAGAAGCACTGGTCTGCTTTCAACCTTCGCTTGATTTTTACTTGATTTTTTTCAAAAATAAGGAAAAATCAATTTTCTTGGTATTTTTTCTAAAAATCACCAAAAATAGTAGAACCTTCCGGAACTGTGGCTCCACTACTTCGCATTGCTCGTCACTGAATCAAATTGGGCTCTAACAGACACAAACCAGGTTACGCTCGCACAAATACTCTAGTTTTCCCAAAATATCCTATTTTTGCCCAAAACCCAAGCTATAGCACACTGGTTTTGACTTCTCTTGGTGGCTTCCAAATTTTCACACAATTTCTTGCAAGTACGTGCCAAACGCTGTCTCAGACTGGGTACAAGATGCCGTAGGAAGAAGCACGGTCCTGCTTTGAACCTTCGCTTGATTTTTACTTGATTTTTTTCAAAAATAAGGCAAAATCAATTTTCTTGGTATTTTTCTAAAAATCACCAAAAATGGTAGAACCTTCCGGAACCGTGGCTCCACTACTTCGTACTGCTCGTCACGAATCAAATTGGGTTCTAACAGACACAAACAGGTTACGCTCAGACAAATACTCTAGTTTTCCCAAAATATCCCATTTTTTGCCCAAAACCCAAGCTTATAGCACACTGGTTTTGACTTCTCTTGGTGGCTTCCGAATTTTCACACAATTTCTTGCAAGCACGTGCCAAACGCTGTCTCAGACCGGGTACACGATGCCATAGGAAGAAGCACGGGTCCTGTTTTAACCTTCGCTTGATTTTTACTTGATTTTTTCAAAAAATAAGGAAAAATCAATTTTCTTGGTATTTTTCCTAAAAATCACCAAAAATAGTAGAACCTTCTCGGAACTCGTGCCTCACTACTTCGCATGGCTCGTCACGAGTCAAATTGGGCTCTAACAGAGACAAACCGGTTACGCTCGCAAAAATACTCTAGTTTTCCCAAAATATCCTATTTTTGGCCCAAAACCCAAGCTATAGCACACCTGGTTTTGACTTCTTTGGTGGCTTCCAAATTTTCACACAATTTCTTGCAAGCACGTGCCAAACGCTGTCTCAGACTGGGTACAAGATGCCGTAGGAAGAAGCACGGTTCTGCTTTCAACCTTCGCTTGATTTTTACTTGATTTTTTCAAAAAATAAGGAAAAATCAATTTTCTTGGTATTTTTCTCAAAAATCACCAAAAATAGTAGAACCTTCCGGAACTGTGGCTCCACTACTTCGCATGACTCGTCACTGAATCAAATTGGGCTCTAACAGAGACAAACCAGGTTACGCTCGCAAAAATACTCTAGTTTTCCCAAAATATCCTATTTTGGCCCAAAACCCAAGCTTATAGCACACTGGTTTTGACTTCTTTGGTGGCTTCCAAATTTTCACACAATTTCTTGCAAGCACGTGCCAAACGCTGCTCAGACCGGGTACACGATGCCATAGGAAGAAGCACTGGTCCTGTTTCAACCTTCGCTTGATTTTTACTTGATTTTTTCAAAAATAAGGAAAAATCAATTTTCTTGGTATTTTTTCTAAAAATCACCAAAAATAGTAGAACCTTCCGGAACTCAGTGTCTCACTACTTCAGACGGCTCGTCACTGAATCAAATTGGGCTCTAACAGACACAAACGTGGTTACGCTCGCACAAATACTCTAGTTTTCCCAAAATATCCCATTTTTGCCCAAAACCCAAGCTTATAGCACACTGGTTTTGACTTCTCTTTGGTGGCTTCCAAATTTTCACACAATTTCTTGCAAGCACATGCCAAACGCTGCTCAGACCGGGTACAAGATGCCATAGGAAGAAGCACGGGTCTGCTTTGAACCTTCGCTTGATTTTTACTTGATTTTTTCAAAAAATAAGGCAAAATCAATTTTCTTGGTATTTTTTCTAAAAATCACCAAAAATGGTAGAACCTTCCGGAACTCGTGGCTCCACTACTTCGCACGGCTCGTCACGTAATCAAATTGGGTTCTAACAGACACAAACCAGGTTACGCTCGCGACAAATACTCTAGTTTTCCCAAAATATCTCATTTTTGGCCCAAAACCCAAGCTTATAGCACACTGGTTTTGACTTCTTTGGTGGCTTCCAAATTTTCACCCAATTTCTTGCAAGCACGCCAAACGCTGTCTCAGATCGGGTACACGATGCCGTAGGAAGAAGCACGGTCTGCTTTCGAACCTTCGCTTGATTTTTACTTGATTTTTTCAAAAAATAAGGCAAAATCAATTTTCTTGGTATTTTTCTAAAAATCACCAAAAATAGTAGAACCTTCCGGAACTCGTGGCTCCACTACTTCGCATTGCTCGTCACGAATCAAATTGGGCTCTAACAGACACAAACCAGGTTACGCTCGCAAAAATACTCTAGTTTTCCCAAAATATCCTATTTTTGCCCAAAACCCAAGCTATAGCACACTGGTTTTGACTTCTTTGGTGGCTTCCAAATTTTCACACAATTTCTTGCAAGCACGTGCCAAACGCTGCTCAGACTGGGTACAAGATGCCGTAGGAAGAAGCACGGGTCTGCTTTGAACCTTCGCTTGATTTTTACTTGATTTTTTCAAAAATAAGGCAAAATCAATTTTCTTGGTATTTTTTCTAAAAATCACCAAAAATGGTAGAACCTTCCGGAACTGTGGCCTCACTACTTCGCACTTGCTCGTCACTGAATCAAATTGGGTTCTAACAGACACAAACGTGGTTACGCTCGCACAAATACTCTAGTTTTCCCAAAAATATCCTATTTTTGGCCCAAAACCCAAGCTATAGCACACTGGTTTTGACTTCTTTGGTGGCTTCCAAATTTTCACACAATTTCTTGCAAGCACGTGCCAAACGCTGTTCGTGACCGGGTACACGATGCCATAGGAAGAAGCACGGGTCCTGTTTCAACCTTCGCTTGATTTTTACTTGATTTTTTCAAAAATAAGGAAAAATCAATTTTCTTGGTATTTTTTCTAAAAATCACCAAAAATAGTAGAACCTTCCGGAACTGTGGCTCCACTACTTCGCATCGGCTCGTCACGAATCAAATTGGGCTCTAACAGACACAAACTGGTTACGCTCGCACAAATACTCTAGTTTTCCCAAAAATATCCTATTTTTGGCCCAAAACCCAAGCTTATAGCACACTGGTTTTGACTTCTTTGGTGGCTTCCAAATTTTCACCCAACTTCTTGCAAGGCTACGCCAAACGCTGTCAGCATCGGGTACACGATGCCATAGGAAGAAGCACTGGTCCTGCTTTCAACCTTCGCTTGATTTTTACTTGATTTTTTCAAAAAATAAGGAAAAATCAAATTTCTTGGTATTTTTCTAAAAATCACCAAAAATAGTAGAACCTTCCGGAACTCGTGGCCGCACTACTTCGGACGGCTCGTCACGAATCAAATTGGGCTCTAACAGAGACAAACCAGGTTACGCTCACAAAAATACTCTAGTTTTCCCAAAATATCTCATTTTTGGCCCAAAACCCAAGCTTATAGCACACCGGTTTTGACTTCTTTGGTGGCTTCCGAACTTTCACCCAATTTCTTGCAAGCACGTGCCAAACGCTGTCAGCATCGGGTACACGATGCCATAGGAAGAAGCACGGGTCTGTTTTGAACCTTCGCTTGATTTTTACTTGATTTTTTCAAAAAATAAGGCAAAATCAATTTTCTTGGTATTTTTTCTAAAAATCACCAAAAATGGTAGAACCTTCCGGAACTGCGGCCCCACTACTTCGCACTTGCCGTCACGTAATCAAATTGGGCTCTAACAGACACAAACATGGTTACGCTCAGACAAATACTCTAGTTTTCCCAAAAATATCTCATTTTTGGCCCAAAACCTAAGCTATAGCACACGGGTTTTGGACTTCTCTTTGGTGGCTTCCGAACTTTCACCCAATTTCTTGCAAGGCCATGCCAAACGCGTCCGTACTGGGTACACGATGCCATAGGAAGAAGCACGGGTCTGTTTCGAACCTTCGTTTGATTTTTACTTGATTTTTTTCAAAAAATAAGGGAAAAATCAAATTTGTTGGTATTTTTCCTAAAAAATCACCAAAAAATAATAGAACCTTCCGGGAACTGTGCTGCACTATTTCAGACGGCTCGTCACGAGTCAAATTGGGCTCTAACAGAGACAAACCGGGTTACGTTCGCAAAAATACTCTAGTTTTCCCAAAAATATCCCATTTTTGCCCCAAACCCAAGCTATAGCACACTGGTTTTGACTTCTTTGGTGGCTTCCAAATTTTCACACAATTTCTTGCAAGCACGTGCCAAACGCTGTCTCAGACTGGTACAAGATGCCATAGGAAGAAGCACTGGTCTGTTTCGAACCTTCGCTTGATTTTTACTTGATTTTTTCAAAAAATAAGGCAAAATCAATTTTCTTGGTATTTTTTCTAAAAATCACCAAAAATGGTAGAACCTTCCGGAACTCGTGCTCCACTACTTCGCACGGCTCGTCACGAATCAAATTGGGTTCTAACAGACACAAACCGGGTTACGCTCAGACAAATACTCTAGTTTTCCCAAAATATCTCATTTTTGGCCCAAAACCCAAGCTATAGCACACGCGTTTTGACTTCTTTGGTGGCTTCCGAACTTTCACCCAATTTCTTGTAAGGCCATGCCAAACGCTGTCTCAGACTGGTACACGATGCCATAGGAAGAAGCACGGGTCTGTTTCAACCTTCGCTTGATTTTTACTTGATTTTTTCAAAAAATAAGGAAAAATCAAATTTGTTGGTATTTTTCCTAAAAATCACCAAAAATAATAGAACCTTCCGGAACTGTGGCTCCACTATTTCGCATCGACTCGTCACGAGTCAAATTGGGCTCTAACAGACAAAACCAGGTTACGCTCAGCAAAAATACTCTAGTTTTCCCAAAATATCCTATTTTTGGCCCAAAACCCAAGCTTATAGCACACCGGTTTTGACTTCTTTGGTGGCTTCCGAACTTTCACCCAATTTCTTGCAAGGCCATGCCAAACGCTGTCTCATGACTGGTACACGATGCCATAGGAAGAAGCACTGGTCCTGTTTCGAACCTTCGCTTGATTTTTACTTGATTTTTTCAAAAAATAAGGAAAAATCAAATTTGTTGGTATTTTTCCTAAAAATCACCAAAAATAGTAGAACCTTCCGGAACTCGTGGCTCCACTACTTCGCACTGCTCGTCACGAGTCAAATTGGGCTCTAACAGAGACAAACCGAGTTACGCTCAGCAAAATACTCTAGTTTTCCCAAAAATATCCTATTTTTGGCCCAAAACCCAAGCTATAGCACACGGGTTTTGACTTCTTTGGTGGCTTCCAAATTTTCACACAATTTCTTGCAAGTACGCCAAACGCTGCTCAGACTGGTACAAGATGCCGTAGGAAGAAGCACTGGTCCTGTTTCGAACCTTCGCTTGATTTTTACTTGATTTTTTCAAAAAATAAGGCAAAATCAATTTTCTTGGTATTTTTCTAAAAATCACCAAAAATGGTAGAACCTTCCGGAACTGCAGGCTCCACTACTTCGTACTGGCTCGTCACGAATCAAATTGGGTTCTAACAGACACAAACATGGTTACGCTCAGCACAAATACTCTAGTTTTCCCAAAATATCTCATTTTTGGCCCAAAACCCAAGCTATAGCACACCGGTTTTGACTTCTTTGGTGGCTTCCGAACTTTCACCCAATTTCTTGCAAGGCCATGCCAAACGCTGTCCGTGATCGGGTACACGATGCCATAGGAAGAAGCACGGGTCCTGCTTTCAACCTTCGCTTGATTTTTACTTGATTTTTTCAAAAAATAAGGGAAAATCAAATTTGTTGGTATTTTTCCTAAAAATCACCAAAAATAATAGAACCTTCCGGAACTGTGGCTGCACTATTTCGCACTTGCTCATCACGAAGTCAAATTGGGCTCTAACAGAGACAAACCAGGTTACGCTCGCAAAAATACTCTAGTTTTCCCAAAATATCCTATTTTTGGCCCAAAACCCAAGCTATAGCACACGGGTTTTGACTTCTTTGGTGGCTTCCAAATTTTCACACAATTTCTTGCAAGCACGTACAAACGCTGTCTCAGACCGGGTACAAGATGCCGTAGGAAGAAGCACGGGTCCTGTTTTAACCTTCGCTTGATTTTTACTTGATTTTTTCAAAAAATAAGGCAAAATCAATTTTCTTGGTATTTTTCTAAAAATCACCAAAAATGGTAGAACCTTCCGGAACTGCGGTCTCACTACTTCGCACGTGCCTGTCACGTAATCAAATTGGGTTCTAACAGACACAAACAGTGGTTACGCTCAGACAAATACTCTAGTTTTCCCAAAATATCTCATTTTTGGCCCAAAACCCAAGCTTATAGCACACCGGTTTTGACTTCTTTGGTGGCTTCCGAACTTTCACCCAATTTCTTGCAAGGCCATGCCAAACGCTGTCCGGACTGGGTACACGATGCCATAGGAAGAAGCACTGGTCTGCTTTCAACCTTCGCTTGATTTTTACTTGATTTTTTCAAAAATAAGGAAAAATCAAATTTGTTGGTATTTTTCCTAAAAATCACCAAAAATAATAGAACCTTCCGGAACTGTGGTCGCACTATTTCGTACGGCTCGTCACGAGTCAAATTGGGCTCTAACAGAGACAAACCGGTTACGCTCACAAAAATACTCTAGTTTTCCCAAAATATCCCATTTTTGGCCCAAAACCCAAGCTATAGCACACCGGTTTTGACTTCTTTGGTGGCTTCCAAATTTTCACACAATTTCTTGCAAGTACGTGCCAAACGCTGTCTCAGATCGGGTACACGATGCCATGAGGAAGAAGCACGGGTCCTGTTTCGAACCTTCGCTTGATTTTTACTTGATTTTTTCAAAAAATAAGGCAAAATCAATTTTCTTGGTATTTTTTCTAAAAATCACCAAAAATGGTAGAACCTTCCGGAACTGCGGCCCCACTACTTCGCACTGCTCGTCACGAATCAAATTGGGTTCTAACAGACACAAACATGGTTACGCTCAGCACAAATACCCTAGTTTTCCCAAAAATATCTCATTTTTGGCCCAAAACCCAAGCTTATAGCACACCGGTTTTGACTTCTTTGGTGGCTTCCGAACTTTCACCCAATTTCTTGCAAGGCCATGCCAAACGCTGTCCGCATCGGGTACACGATGCCATAGGAAGAAGCACGGGTCCTGTTTCAACCTTCGCTTGATTTTTACTTGATTTTTTCAAAAAATAAGGAAAAATCAATTTTCTTGGTATTTTTCTAAAAATCACCAAAAATAATAGAACCTTCCGGAACTGTGGTCTGCACTATTTCGCACGGCTCGTCACGAGTCAAATTGGGCTCTAACAGAGACAAACCAGGTTACGCTCACAAAAATACTCTAGTTTTCCCAAAATATCCCATTTTTGGCCCAAAACCCAAGCTTATAGCACACGTGTTTTGACTTCTCTTTGGTGGCTTCCGAACTTTCACCCAATTTCTTGCAAGGCCATGCCAAACGCTGTCTCAGACTGGGTACACGATGCCATAGGAAGAAGCACGGGTCCTGCTTTCAACCTTCGCTTGATTTTTTACTTGATTTTTTCAAAAAATAAGGAAAAATCAAATTTGTTGGTATTTTTCCTAAAAATCACCAAAAATAATAGAACCTTCCGGAACTGTGGCCGCACTATTTCGCACGTCTCGTCACGAGTCAAATTGGGCTCTAACAGAGACAAACCAGGTTACGCTCGCAAAAATACTCTAGTTTTCCCAAAATATCCTATTTTTGCCCAAAACCCAAGCTATAGCACACTGGTTTTGACTTCTTTGGTGGCTTCCAAATTTTCACACAATTTCTTGCAAGCACGCACAAACGCTGCTCGTGACTGGGTACAAGATGCCGTAGGAAGAAGCACGGGTCTGTTTTAACCTT
Source organism: Murraya koenigii (assembly GCA_025617385.1). NCBI lineage: Eukaryota > Viridiplantae > Streptophyta > Magnoliopsida > Sapindales > Rutaceae > Murraya > Murraya koenigii. The sequence goes on along the minus strand of CM046814.1, from coordinate 35,886,348 downwards.
CGCTTGATTTTTACTTGATTTTTTCAAAAAATAAGGCAAAATCAATTTTCTTGGTATTTTTCTAAAAATCACCAAAAATGGTAGAACCTTCCGGAACTCAGTGCCTCACTACTTCGTACGGCTCGTCACGTAATCAAATTGGGTTCTAACAGACACAAACGGGTTACGCTCGCGACAAATACTCTAGTTTTCCCAAAAATATCTCATTTTTGGCCCAAAACCCAAGCTATAGCACACCGGTTTTGACTTCTTTGGTGGCTTCCGAACTTTCACCCAATTTCTTGTAAGGCCATGCCAAACGCTGTCCGCACCGGGTACACGATGCCATAGGAAGAAGCACGGGTCCTGTTTCAACCTTCGCTTGATTTTTACTTGATTTTTTCAAAAATAAGGGAAAATCAAATTTGTTGGTATTTTTCCTAAAAATCACCAAAAATAATAGAACCTTCCGGAACTGTGGCTGCACTATTTCGCACGCCTCGTCACGAGTCAAATTGGGCTCTAACAGAGACAAACCAAGTTACGCTCGCAAAAATACTCTAGTTTTCCCAAAATATCCTATTTTTGCCCAAAACCCAAGCTATAGCACACCGGTTTTGACTTCTTTGGTGGCTTCCAAATTTTCACACAATTTCTTGCAAGCACGTGCCAAACGCTGCTCAGACCGGGTACAAGATGCCGTAGGAAGAAGCACGGTCTCGCTTTCAACCTTCGCTTGATTTTTACTTGATTTTTTCAAAAATAAGGCAAAATCAATTTTCTTGGTATTTTTCTAAAAATCACCAAAAATGGTAGAACCTTCTCGGAACTGCGGTCTCACTACTTCGCACGTGCTCGTCACGAATCAAATTGGGCTCTAACAGACACAAACAGGTTACGCTCAGCACAAATACTCTAGTTTTCCCAAAATATCTCATTTTTGGCCCAAAACCCAAGCTTATAGCACACTGGTTTTGACTTCTCTTGGTGGCTTCCGAACTTTCACCCAATTTCTTGCAAGGCCATGCCAAACGCTGTCTCAGACTGGGTACACGATGCCATAGGAAGAAGCACGGGTCCTGTTTCGAACCTTCGCTTGATTTTTACTTGATTTTTTCAAAAAATAAGGAAAAATCAAATTTGTTGGTATTTTTCCTAAAAATCACCAAAAATAATAGAACCTTCCGGAACTGTGGTCGCACTATTTCGCACGGCTCGTCACGAGTCAAATTGGGCTCTAACAGAGACAAACCAGGTTACGCTCAGCAAAATACTCTAGTTTTCCCAAAATATCCTATTTTTGGCCCAAACCCAAGCTATAGCACACCGGTTTTGACTTCTTTGGTGGCTTCCAAATTTTCACACAATTTCTTGCAAGTACGTGCCAAACGCGTTCGTACTGGGTACAAGATGCCAGAGGAAGAAGCACGGGCTGTTTCGAACCTTCGCTTGATTTTTACTTGATTTTTTTCAAAAATAAGGCAAAATCAATTTTCTTGGTATTTTTTCTAAAAATCACCAAAAATGGTAGAACCTTCCGGAACTGTGGCTCCACTACTTCGCACGGCTCGTCACGTAATCAAATTGGGTTCTAACAGACACAAACAGGTTACGCTCAGACAAATACTCTAGTTTTCCCAAAATATCTCATTTTTGGCCCAAAACCTAAGCTTATAGCACACGGTTTTGACTTCTCTTGGTGGCTTCCGAACTTTCACCCAATTTCTTGCAAGGCCATGCCAAACGCGTCTCGTGACTGGGTACACGATGCCATAGGAAGAAGCACGGGTCTGTTTCGAACCTTCGTTTGATTTTTACTTGATTTTTTTCAAAAAATAAGGGAAAAATCAAATTTGTTGGTATTTTTCCTAAAAAATCACCAAAAAATAATAGAACCTTCCGGAACTCGTGGCTGCACTATTTCGCACGGCTCGTCACGAGTCAAATTGGGCTCTAACAGATACAAACCCAAGTTACGCTCAGCAAAATACTCTAGTTTTCCCAAAAATATTCCATGTTTTGCCCAAAACCCAAGCTTATAGCACACTGGTTTTGACTTCTCTTGGTGGCTTCCAAATTTTCACACAATTTCTGCAAGGCATGCCAAACGCTGTCTCAGACTGGGTACACGATGCCATAGGAAGAAGCACGGGTCTGTTTCGAACCTTCGTTTGATTTTTACTTGATTTTTTTCAAAAAATAAGGCAAAAATCAATTTTCTTGGTATTTTTTTTAAAAAATCACCAAAAAATGGTAGAACCTTCCGGAACTCAGGCTCCACTACTTCGTACTGCTCGTCACGTAATCAAATTGGGTTCTAACAGACACAAACAGGTTACGCTCACGACAAATACTCTAGTTTTCCCAAAAATATCTCATTTTTGGCCCAAAACCTAAGCTATAGCACACCGGTTTTGACTTCTTTGGTGGCTTCCGAACTTTCACCCAATTTCTTGCAAGGCCATGCCAAACGCTGTCCGCATCGGGTACACGATGCCATAGGAAGAAGCACGGGTCTGCTTTCAACCTTCGCTTGATTTTTACTTGATTTTTTCAAAAAATAAGGAAAAATCAAATTTGTTTGTATTTTTCCTAAAAATCACTAAAAATAATAGAACCTTCCGGAACTCGTGGTCGCACTATTTCGCACGCCTCGTCACGAGTCAAATTGGGCTCTAACAGAGAGAAACCGGTTACGCTCGCAAAAATACTCTAGTTTTCCCAAAATATCCTATTTTTGCCCAAAACCCAAGCTATAGCACACCGGTTTTGACTTCTCTTGGTGGCTTCCAAATTTTCACACAATTTCTTGCAAGCACGTGCCAAACGCTGCTCAGACTGGGTACAAGATGCCGAGGAAGAAGCACGGGTCTGCTTTCAACCTTCGCTTGATTTTTACTTGATTTTTTCAAAAATAAGGCAAAATCAATTTTTTGGTATTTTTTTAAAAATCACCAAAAATGGTAGAACCTTCCGGAACTATGCCCCACTACTTCGCACGGCTCGTCACGTAATCAAATTGGGTTCTAACAGACACAAACATGGTTACGCTCAGACAAATACTCTAGTTTTCCCAAAATATCTCATTTTTGGCCCAAAACCTAAGCTATAGCACACTGGTTTTGACTTCTTTGGTGGCTTCCGAACTTTCACCCAATTTCTTGCAAGGCCATGCCAAACGCGTCCGCATCGGGTACACGATGCCATAGGAAGAAGCACGGTCCTGCTTTGAACCTTCGCTTGATTTTTACTTGATTTTTTTCAAAAAATAAGGAAAAATCAAATTTGTTTGTATTTTTCCTAAAAATCACTAAAAATAATAGAACCTTCCGGAACTGTGGTCGCACTATTTCGCACGCCTCGTCACGAGTCAAATTGGGCTCTAACAGAGAAAACCAAGTTACGCTCGAAAAATACTCTAGTTTTCCCAAAATATCCTATTTTTGCCCAAAACCCAAGCTATAGCACACTGGTTTTGACTTCTTTGGTGGCTTCCAAATTTTCACACAATTTCTGCAAGCACGCGCAAACGCGGTTCAGACTGGTACAAGATGCCGTAGGAAGAAGCATCGGTCTGCTTTCGAACCTTCGCTTGATTTTTACTTGATTTTTTCAAAAATAAGGCAAAATCAATTTTCTTGGTATTTTTTTAAAAATCACCAAAAATGGTAGAACCTTCTGGGAACTATGCCCCACTACTTCGCACTGGCTCGTCACTTAATCAAATTGGGTTCTAACAGACACAAACAGGGTTACGTTCGCACAAATACTCTAGTTTTCCCAAAAATATCTCATTTTTGGCCCAAAACCTAAGCTTATAGCACACGGGTTTTGACTTCTTTGGTGGCTTCCGAACTTTCACCCAATTTCTTGCAAGGCCATGCCAAACGCCGTCCGCGATCGGGTACACGATGCCATAGGAAGAAGCACGGGTCTGCTTTCAACCTTCGCTTGATTTTTACTTGATTTTTTCAAAAATAAGGAAAAATCAAATTTGTTGGTATTTTTCCTAAAAATCACCAAAAATAATAGAACCTTCCGGAACCGTGGTCGCACTATTTCGCATCTGCCGGTCACGAGTCAAATTGGGCTCTAACAGACACAAACCGAGTTACGCTCGTAAAAATACTCTAGTTTTCCCAAAATATTCCATGTTTTGGCCAAAACCCAAGCTATAGCACACTGGTTTTGACTTCTTTGGTGGCTTCCAAATTTTCACACAATTTCTTACAAGGCCATGCCAAACGCTGTCTCGCACTGGTGCACGATGCCATAGGAAGAAGCAAGGGTCTCGCTTCAACCTTCGCTTGATTTTTACTTGATTTTTTTCAAAAATAAGGCAAAATCAATTTTCTTGGTATTTTTTTAAAAATCACCAAAAATGGCAGAACCTTCTGAACTCAGCCTCACTACTTCGCACTGTCGTCACTTAATCAAATTGGTTCTAACAGACACAAACAGTGGTTACGCTCGCACAAATACTCTGGTTTTCCCAAAATATCTCATTTTTGGCCCAAAACCTAGCTTATAGCACACGAGTTTTGACTTTTGGTGGCTTCCGAACTTTCACCCAATTTCTTGCAAGGCCATGCTAAACGCCGTCTGCGATCTGGTACACGATGCCATAGGAAGAAGCATCGGGTCCGTTTCGAACCTTCGCTTGATTTTTACTTGATTTTTCTCAAAAATAAGGGAAAAATCAAATTTGTTTGTATTTTTCCTAAAATCACTAAAAATAATAGAACCTTCCGGAACCGTGTCGCGACTATTTCGCACGCCTCGTCACGAAGTCAAATTGGGCTCTAACAGAGAAACCAGTTACGCTCGCAAAATACTCTAGTTTTCCCAAAATATCCTGATTTTTGCCCAAACCCAAGCTTATAGCACACGTGTTTTGACTCTCTGGTGGCTTCCAAATTTTCACACACCTTGCAAGCACGTGCCAAACGCTGCTGCAGATCGGGTACAAGATGCCAGAGAAGACAGCATCGGTCTGCTTGAACCTTCGCTTGATTTTACTTGATTTTTTCAAAATACAGGCAAAATCAATTTTTGGTATTTTTTAAAAATCACCAAAATGGTAGACCTTCCTGAACTATGCCCCACTACTTCAGTACGGCTCGTCACTTAATCAAATTGGGTTCCAACTGCACAAACAGTCGGTTACGCTCACAGACAACACTTGAGTTTTCCCAAAATATCTCATTTTTGGCCCAAAACCCAAGCTATAGCACACGGTTTTGACTCTCTTGGTGGCTTCCGAACTTTCACCCATTCTTGCAAGGCCATGCCAACGCCGTCCGCATCGGTACACGATGCCATAGAAGAAGCATCGGGTCTGCTTCAACCTTCGCTTGATTTTACTTGATTTTTTCAAAAATAAGCGAAAATCAAATTTGTTTGTATTTTTCCTAAAAATCACCGTAAAATAATAGAACCTTCCGGAACTGCAGGTCAACTATTTCGCACTGGCTTGTCACGAAGTCAAATTGGGCTCTAACAGACAAACCGGCTACGTCAGAAGATACATTTAGTTTTCCCAAAATATTCCATGTTTTGGCTAAAACCCAGCTTATAGCACACGGTTTGACTTCTTTGGCGGCTTCCAATTTTCACACACTTTACAAGGCCATGCCAAACGCTGTCAGATCGGGCACACGATGCCATAGGAAGCAGCTAGGTCCTGCTTGAACCTTTGCTTGATTCTTTTTCAAAATATAGCAAAAATCAATTTTCTTGTATTTTTCTAAAAATCACCAAAATGGTAGAACCTTCTGAACTCGTGTCCCACTACTTGCATGTACCGCTCACTTAATCAAATTGGGTTCTAACGACACAAACAGTGGTCACGTCAGACAATACCCTAGTTTTCCCAAAATATCTCATTTTTGGCCCAAATCCTGTTATAGACACGCGTTTGACTTTCTAGTGGCTTCCGAACTTTCACCCACTTCCTGCAGGGAATGCCAATGCGTCCGCATCGGGTACACGATGCCATAGGAAGAAGCAGGTTCTGCTTGAACCTTCGCTTGATTTTTACTGATTTTTTCAAAAATAAGGCAAAATCAATTTTCTTGGTATTTTTCTAAAAATCACCAAAATGGTAGAACCTTCGAACCGTGGCTCTCACCACTTCGCATTGCCGTCACTGAATCAAATTGTTCCAACAACACAAACAGGTTACGTCACATCAATACCTAGTTTTCCCCAAAATATCTCATTTTGGCCCAAAACCTGCTATAGCACACGAGTTTTGACTTTCTGCGGCTTCCGATCTTCACCCAATTTCTGCAAGGCCATGCCAAACGCCGTCTGCATCGGGTACACGATGCCATAGAGAAGCACGGGTCTGTTTCAACCTTCGCTTGATTTTTACTTGATTTTTTCAAAAAATAAGGGAAAAATCAAATTTGTTGGTATTTTCCCAAAATCACTGTAAATCAATAGAACCTTCCGGAACCGTGCTGCACTATTTCGACGCCTCGTCACGAAGTCAAATTGGGCTCTAACAGAGAAACCGAGTTACGCTCGCAAAATACTCTAGTTTTCCCAAAATATCCTATTTTTGCCCAAAACCCGTTATAGCACACGGTTTTGGACTTCTTTGGTGGCTTCCAAATTTCACATAATTTCTGCAAGTACGCGCAAACGCTGCTCGCATCGGGTACAAGATGCCGAGGAAGAAGCACGGTTGCGTTTCAACCTTCGCTTGATTTTTACTTGATTTTTTCAAAAATAAGGCAAAATCAATTTTCTTGGTATTTTTTAAAAATCACCAAAATGGTAGAACCTTCTGGAACCTGTGCCTCACTACTCGCACGGCTCGTCACGTAATCAAATTGGTTCTACCAGACACAAACATGGTTACGTCAGACAAATACTCTAGTTTTCCCAAAATATCTCATTTTGGCCCAAAACCCAAGCTATAGCACACGGTTTTGACTTCTTTGGTGGCTTCCGAACTTCACCCAATTTCTGCAAGCGCCATGCCAAACGCCGTCCGCATTAGGTACACGATGCCATAGAAGAAGCACGGTCTGTTTAACCTTCGCTTGATTTTTACTTGATTTTTTCAAAAAATAAGGAAAAATCAAATTTGTTTGTAGTTTTTCCTAAAAATCACCAAGAATAATAGAACCTTCCGGAACCGTGTCGCACTATTTCAGACGGCTTGTCACGAGTCAAATTGGGCTCTAACAGATACAAACCGGTTACGCTCGTAAAAATACTCTAGTTTTCCCAAAAATATTCCATAGTTTTGGCTAAAACCCAAGCTATAGCACACGGTTTTGACTTTCTTGGTGGCTTCCAAATTCTCACACAACTTCTTACTAGGCATGCCAAACGCTGTCCAGCATCGGCACACGATGCCATGGAAGAAGCAAGGGTCCGCTTTAACCTTCGCTTGATTTTTCTTGATTTTTTCAAAAATAAGGCAAAATCATTTTCTGGTATTTTTCTAAAAATCACCAAAAATGGTAGAACCTTCCGAACCGTGCCTCACTACTTGCACGGCTCGTCACGAATCAAATTGGCTCTAACAGCACAAACAGGTTACGTCACAGAACACTCTAGTTTTCCCAAAATATCTCATTTTTAGCCCAAAACCCAAGCTTATAGCACACGCGTTTTGACTCTCTTGGTGGCTTCCGAACTTTCACCCAACTTCTGCAAGGGCATGCCAATGCGTCCAGCATCGGCACACGATGCCATAGAAGCAGTAAGTGTCCGTTCAACCTTCGCTTGATTTTACTTGATTTTTTCAAAAATAAGGCAAAATCAATTTTCTTGGTATTTTTCTAAAAATCACCAAAATGGAAGAACCTTCTGGAACCGTGCTCTCACTGACTTGCACGCTCGTCACTTAATCAAATTGGTTCCAACAGACACAACAGGTTACGTCGCAGACAATACCCTAGTTTTCCCAAAATATCTCATTTTTGGCCCAAAACCTAAGCTTATAGCACACGGGTTTGACTTCTTTGCGGCTTCCGAACTTTCACCCATTTCTTACAAGGCCATGCCAAACGCCGTCCGCATCGGGTACACGATGCCATAGGAAGAAGCACGGTCTGTTTCGAACCTTTGTTTGATTTTTACTTGATTTTTTTTAAAAATAAGGAAAAATCAATTTGTTGGTATTTTTCCTAAAAATCACCCAAATAATAGAACCTTCCGGAACCGTGCCGCACTATTTCGCACGCCCGTCACGAAGTCAAATTGCTTCAACAGACAAACCGTTACGCTCAGAAAATACTCTAGTTTTCCCAAAATATCCCATGTTTGCTCAAAACCCGTTATAGCACACGGTTTTGACTCTTCGGTGGCTTCCAACTTCACACACTCTGCAAGCACGCGCCAAACGCTGTCGCAGACAGGCACAAGATGCCGAGAGAAGCACGGAATCAGCTCAACCTTCGCTTGATTTTTACTGATTTTTCAAAATAAGGAAAAATCAACTTTCTTGGTATTTTCTAAAAATCACCGTAACAGTAGAACCTTCCGGAACGGTGTCCTCTACTGCAGACGGCCCTCACGAATCAAATTGCTTCAACAGACAGACCGTTACGCTCACAGTAAATACTCAATTTTCCCAAAATATCCCATGTTTACCCAAACCCGTTAGCACACGGGTTTGACTTCTTCAGGGCCTCCGAACCTTCACCTATTTGTTGCAGCGTCACGCCAACGCGTCCACATCGGCACATGATGCCACAGAAGAGCATGGTTCGTTGAACCTTCGCTTGATTTTACTGATTTTTTCAAAACAAGGAAAAATCAATTTTTGGTATTTTTCTAAACTCACCGAAAACAGAGAATCCTTCCAGAACCGCGCCCACTACTTGACAGCACCGTCACGAGTCAAATTGCTTCATCAGACAAACCAGCCACGCTCACAGAAATACTTAGTTTTCCCAAAATATCCTATTTTTGCCCAAACCCGTTAGCACACGTGCTTTGACTTTCAGCGGCTTCCACCACACACTTCTAGCACGCGCCAAACGCTGCCGCATGCGGCACACGATGCCGTAGGAAGACACGGTTCAGCTGAATCCTTCGCTTGATTTTACTGATTTTTTCAAAATAGCAAAAATCATTTTCTTGGTATTTTTTAAAAATCACCAAAATGGTAGATCTTCTCGGAATCGTGCTCCACTACTCGCACGGCTCGTCACGAATCAAATTGGTTCTAACAGACACAAACAGGTTACGTCAACAATACCCTAGTTTTCCCAAAATATCTCATTTTCGGCCCAAAACCTGCAGCAGCACGGTTTTGACTTCTTGCGGCTTCCGACTCACCACTTTGCAGGCTACGCCAACGCCGTCCGCATCGGGAACACGATGCCATAGAAGAAGCACGGTCTGCTGAACCTTCGCTTGATTTTTACTTGATTTTTTCAAAACAAGGAAAAATCAAATTTGCTGGTATTTTCCTAAAAATTCACCGTAATCAATAGAACCTTCGTGGAACCGTGTCAGATTATTTCGCACGGCTCGTCACGAAGTCAATTGCTTTAACAGAGACAAACCGAGTTACATTCGCAGAATACTTCAGTTTTCCCAAGATAACGATTGGCTCAAAACCCAAGATTAGCAGCACGGGTTTGATTCTTTCGGTGGCTTTTGAACTTTCACCCACCTCGTGGCTGTGCGACACGCCGTCCGCATCGCATACACGATGCCATTAGAAGAGGCATCGGTCTGCTCGAACCTTCGCTTGATTTTTACTTGATTCTTTTAAATTATGGAAAATCAATTTTCTTGGTATTTTTATAAAACACCAAAATAGTAGACTTCGGAACCGTGTCTCACCACTCAGACGCCTGTCACGAATCCAAATAGGCTTGACAGACAAACCAGTTACGTCGCAGAATACCATAGTTTTCCCAAAATCCTGTTGGCCCAAAACCCAGTCCAGACACGGTTTGACTCTCTTCGGTGAGTTTGACACCCACCTCTCACAAAGTCACACGACACGCGCCCGCATCGCGGTAAACGATGCCAAAGAAGAGGCATCGGTTTGTTTCAACCTTCGCTTGATTTTACTTGATTTTTTCAAAGTAAGGAAAATCAATTTTCTGACATTTTTCTAAAATCACCAGTAGTCAGAACTTCGAACCGTGTCTCACTATCAGACGGATCGTCACTTAATCGAATAGATCTTCAATCAGACAAACCGCTACATTCGTAGAATACCCTAGTTTTCCCAAAATATCTCATTTTTGCCCAAACCCATACTATAGCACACGGTTTGACTCTCTTGCAGGCGTCCGACTTCACGCACTTCTGCAGGCAGTGCCAAACGATCCGCATCGGTATACGGTGTCACGTAAAGAGGCACCGGTTTATTTCAACATTCGCTTCATTTATACTTGATTCTTTTGAAATAAGGAAAATCAATTTTCTTGGTATTTTTCTAAAACACCGTAATAGTAGACCTTCCGAACCTGCGTCTCACTAATCCGCACGGCTCGTCATGAATCTAAATAGCTTGACGAGACAAACCAGATACGTCACAGAATACTATAGTTTTCCCAAAAATCTATTTTGGGCCAAAACCCAGTTTATAGCACGCGTTTGACTCTTCAGGTAGCTCGATCACCCACTTTCACAAGGTCGCGTGACACGAGTCCGCATCGCAGAACGATGCCACAAGAAGCAGCACGGTTAGCTCGAACCTTCGCTTGATTTTACTTGATTTTTTCAAACAGTGAAAAATCACTTTCTTCGCATTGCTTCTAAAAATCACCGAATGGTAGATCTTTCGAATCGCACTCACCACTGTAAGGCTCGCCACGAATCAAATTGTTCTAACAGACACAAACCGGTTACGTCACGACAATACCCTAGTTTTCCCAAAATATCCATTTTGGCCCAAACCTGCTATAACACACGGTTTGACTTTCTGGGGCTTCCGACTTCACCCACTTTCTGCAAGGCCATGCCAACGCCGTCCGCATCGGGCACACGATGCCATAGGAAGACGGATCAGCTGAACCTTCGCTTGATTTTACTTGATTTTTTCAAAAATAGGAAAATCAATTTTCTTGGTATTTTTCTAAAATCACAAAACAGTAGAATCCTTCCAGAACCGTGCCTCACTACTTGTAAGGCTCGCCATGAATCAAATTGCTTTAACAAAGACAAACCGGTTACGCTCACAGAATATTTAATTTTCCCAAAATATCTCATTTTTGGCCCAAAACCCAGGCTATAGCACACGAGTTTGGAATTCTCTTGGTGCCTTTTGAATTTTCACACATTTCCGCAGGTCATGCGACACGCCGTCCGCAGTCAGCATACACGATGTCACAAGAAGAGGCACGGTTCTGCTTAAACCTTCATTTGATTTTTACTTGATTTTTTCAAAAATAAGGGAAAAATCAATTTTCTTGGTATTTTTCTAAAAATCACCAAAAATAGTAGAACCTTCCGAGAACTCGTGCCCCACTACTCGCACGTGCTCGTCACGTAATCAAATTGGGCTCTAACTGAGACAAACCGAGTTACGCTCGCAGAAAGACTCTAGTTTTCCCAAAAATATCCCATTTTTGGCCCAAAACCCAAGGCTAGAAAATTGATTTTTCCCTTATTTTTTAAAAAGAATCAAGTATAAATCAAACGAAGGTTCGAAAGAGACCCGTGTCTCTTCCCCGTGGCATCGTGATACCCAAGACGGATGCGTTTGATTCTGAAGCCACCAAAGGAAGTCCGTAACCTGCTCCTGTAAAATTCGAAGTCATTAGAAGAGAAGTCCAAAACCCGTGTGCTATAGTATGGGTTTTGGACCAAAAATAGGATATTTTTGGGAAAACTAGGGTATTTCTACAAATGTAACCCGGTTTGTCTCTATTAGAGCCCTATTTGGATTTGTGACGAGCCGTCTGAAGTAGTGAGGCACAGTTCCCGGAAGGTTCTACTATTTTTTGGTGATGTTTTAGAAAAAATACCAAGAAAATTGATTTTTCCCTTATTTTTTGAAAGGAATCAAGTATAAATCAAACGAAGGTTCGAAATAGCACCTGCGTCTCTTCCTCGTGGCATCGTGATACCCAAGACGGATGAGTTTGGCACGACCTTGCAAGAAATTGTGTGAAAATTCGGAAACTACCAAAGAGAAGTCCAAAACCCATGTGCTATAGTATGGGTTTTGGGCCAAAAATGGGATATTTTTGGGAAAACTAGGGTATTTCTACGAATGTAACCTCGCTTTGTCTCTCGTAGAGCCCTATTTTGATTCGTGACGATCCGTCTCAAGTAGTGAGGCACAGCTCTCGAAGGTTCTACTATTTTTGGTGATTTTTAGAAAAATGCCAAGAAAATTGATTTTTCCCTTATTTTTCGAAAAAATCAAGTAAAAGTCAAACGAAGGTTCGAAATGCATCTGCGTCTCTTCTTAGTAGCATCGTGTACGCAGCATGCACGCCGCATCGCATCGACCTTGTAAGGAAATGGGTGAAAATTCAAGCCACTGAAGAGAAGTCCAAAACCCGTGTGCTATAGACTTGGGTTTCGGGCCAAAATGAGATTTTTGGGAAAACTATGGTATTTCCGCGAACGTAACCTCGGTTTGTCTCTGCTGTAGCCCTATTTGGATTTGTGACGAGCCGTTCAAGTAGTAGGGCACAGCTCCTGTATGGTTCTACTATTTATTGGTATTTTTAGAAAAATACCAAGAAAATTGATTTTTCCCTTATTTTTAAAAAGAATCAAGTATAAATCAAACGAAGGTTCGAAACAGACCTGCGTCTCTTCTTCGTGGCATCGGATACCCAAGACGGATGCGTTTGGCATGACCTTGCAAGAAATTGGGTGAAAATTCGAAGCCACTTAAAGAGAAGTCCAAAACCCGTAGTGCTATAGTATGGGTTTTGGGCCAAAATAGGATATTTTTGGGAAAACTAGGGTATTTCTACGAATGTAACCCTGTTTGTCTCTCGTAGAGCCCTATTTAGATTTGTAACGAGCCTCTCAAGTAGTATGGCACAGCTCCCTAAGGTTCTACTATTTTTGGTGATTTTTAGAAAAATGTTAAGAAAATTGATTTTTCCCTTATTTTTCGAAAAATCAAGTAAAAATCAAACGAAGGTTCGAAATGCACCTGCGCTCTTCTTGTAGCATCGCGTACGTAGTACTGACGCAGTATCGCATCGACCTTGTAAGAAATTGGGTGAAAATTCAAGCCACTGAAGAGAAGTCCAAAACCCGTGTGCTATAGACTTGGGTTTTGGGCCAAAATGGGATTTTTGGGAAAACTATGGTATTTCTGCGAACGTAACCTCGGTTTGTCTCCTGCTGAGCCCTATTTGGATTCGTGACGAGCCGTCTCAAGTAGTGGGGCACAGTTCCCAGAAGGTTCTACTATTTATTGGTATTTTTTAGAAAAAATACCAAGAAAATTGATTTTTCCCTTATTTTTTAAAAAGAATATAGTATATATGAAACGAAGGTTCAAAATGCACCTGCGTTTCTTCCCTGTGGCATCGTGATACCCAAGACGGATGCGTTAGGCACGACGTTGCAAGAAATTGGGTGAAAATTGAAAGCCACTTGAAGAGAAGTCCAAAACCCGTGTGCTTTAGTATGGGTTTCGGGGCCAAAATGGGATATTTTTGGAAAACTAGGGTATTTCTACGAATGTAACCCTGGCTTTGTCTCGTTAGAGCCCTATTTTGATTCGTGACGATCAGTCTCAAGTAGTAGGGCACAGCTCCCTGAAGGTTCTACTATTTTTGGTGATTTTTAGAAAAATGCCAAGAAAATTGATTTTTCCCTTATTTTTGAAAAAATCAAGTAAAAGTCAAACGAAGGTTCGAAATGCACCTGCGCTCTTCTTGTAGCATCGTGCACGCAGACATGCACGCTGCATCGCACGACCTTGTAAGAAAATGGGTGAAAATTCGAAGCCACTGAAGAGAAGTCCAAAACCCGTGTGCTATAGACTTGGGTTTTGGGCCAAAATGAGATTTTTGGGAAAACTATGGTATTTCTGCGAACGTAACCTCGGTTTGTCTCCGCTGTGAGCCCTATTTGGATTCGTGACGAGTCAGTTCGAAGTAGTAGGGCACAGCTCCTGAAGGTTCTACTATTTATTGGTATTTTTAGAAAAATACCAAGAAAATTGATTTTTCCCTTATTTTTAAAAAGAATCAAGTATAAATCAAACGAAGGTTGGAAACAGACTCTGCGCTCTTCTTCGTGGCATCGGATACCCAAGACGGATGCGCTTGGCATGACCTTGCAAGAAATTGGGTGAAAATTCGAAGCCACTGAAGAGAAGTCCAAAACCCGTAGTGCTATAGTATGGGTTTTGGGCCAAAATAGGATATTTTTGGAAAACTAGGTATTTCTACGAATGTAACCCTGCTTTGTCTCTCGTAGAGCCCTATTTAGATTCGTGAACGAGCCTTCCAAGTAGTATGGCACAGCTCCCTGAAGGTTCTACTATTTTTTGTGATTTTTAGAAAAATACTAAGAAAATTGATTTTTCCCTTATTTTTGAAAAAATCAATTAAAAATCAAACGAAGGTTGGAAATGCACCTGCGCTCTTCTTGTAGCATCGTGATACCCAAGACGGATGCGCTTGGCACGACCTTGCAAGAAATTGGGTGAAAATTCGAAGCCACTGAAGAGAAGTCCAAAACCCGTGTGCTATAGACATGGGTTTTGGGCCAAAATGGGATTTTTGGGAAAACTAGGATATTTCTACGAATGTAACCCGGTTTGTCTCTCGTGAGAGCCCTATTTGGATTCGTGACTGAGCCGCTTGAAGTAGTGAGGCACAGCTCTGGAATGTTCTACTATTTTTGGTGTTTTTAGAAAAATACTAAGAAAATTGATTTTCCCTTATTTTTGAAAAAATATAGTAAAAATCAAACGAAGGTTCGAAATGCACCTGCGCTTCTTCCCCGTGGCATCGTGTACCCAGTACGGATGCGTGTGGCATGGCCTTGCATGAAATTGGGTGAAAATTCGGAAGCCACCAAAGAGAAGTCCAAAACCCGTGTGCTATAGACTTGGGTTTTGGGCCAAAAATGGGATTTTTTGAGAAAACTAGGGTATTTCTGTGAACGTAACTCTGGTTTGTCTCGCTGTGAGCCCTATTTGGATTCGTGACGAGTCAGTCTCAAGTAGTGGGGCACAGTTCCCGGAAGGTTCTACTATTTTTGGTATTTTTTAGAAAAAATGCCAAGAAAATTAATTTTTCCCTTATTTTTTCAAAAAAATGAAGTAAAAATAAAACGAAGGTTCAAAATAGACCCGTGCCTCTTCTTGTGGCATCGTGTACGCAGATGCATGACGCTGTCGCACTGACCTTGTAAGAAATTGTGTGAAAATTCAAGCCACTAGAAGAGAAGTCCAAAACCCGTGTGCTATAGTATGGGTTTTGGGCCAAAAATGAGATATTTTTGGGAAAACTAGAGTATTTCTATGAATGTAACCCGGTTTGTCTCTGTTAGAGCCCTATTTGGTTTCGTGACGAGCCGTCTGAAGTAGTGGGGCACAGTTCCCGGAAGGTTCTAGTATTTTTTGGTATTTTTTTAGAAAAAATACCAAAAAAATTGATTTTCCCGTATTTTTTGAAAAAAATCAAGTATCAATCAAACGATGGTTCGAAATGCACCTGCGCTCTTCCCCGTAGCATCGTGATACCCAAGACGGATGCGTTTGCATGACCTTGCAAGAAATTGGGTGAAAATTCGGAATCCACCAAAGAGAAGGCCAAAACCCGTGCGCTATAGCCTTGGGTTTTGGGCAAAAAATGGGATATTTTTGGGAAAAATAGGGTATTTATGCGAACGTAACTCGGTTTGTCTCTGGTAGAGCCCTATTTGGATTAGTGACGAGCCGTCTGAAGTAGTGGGGCACAGTTCCTGAAGGTTCTACTATTTTTGGTGATTTTTAGAAAAATACCAACAAAATTGATTTTTCCCTTATTTTTTGAAAAAAATCAAAAAAAATATAACGAAGATTCGAAACAGACCCGTGCCTCTTCCTGTGGCATCGTGTACGCAGTAACGATGCGTGTCACACGGTCCTGCAAGAAATTGGGTGAAAATTCGGAAGACACCAAAGATAAGTCCAAAACCTGTGTGCTATAGCCTTGGATTTTAGGCCAAAAATGGGATATTTTTGGGAAAACTAGGGTATTTCTGCGAACGTAACCCGGTTTGTCTCTGTTATAACCCAATTTGATTCGTGAGGAGCCGTCTGAAGTAGTGGGGCACAGCTCTCGAAGGTTCTACTATTTTTGGTTATTTTTAGAAAAATACTAAGAAAATTGATTTTTCCCTTATTTTTGAAAAATCAAGTAAAAATCAAACGAAGGTCCAAATGTAATCAAGTGCTTATTCCTCGTGGCATCGTGGTACCTAGTACGGACGCGTGTCGCACGGCCTTGCAAGAAAGTGGGTTAAAATTCCGAAGCCACCAAAGAGAAGTCCAAAACCCGTGTGTTATACATTGGGTTTTGGGCCAAAAATGGGATATTTTTGGGAAAACTAGGGTATTTCTGCGAACGTAAACTGGTTTGTATCTGTTAGAGCCCTATTTTGATTAGTGACGAGCCGTCTGAAGGTGTGGGGCACAGTTCCCAAAAGGTTCTACTATTTTTTGGTGATTTTTAAGAAAAAAATAGCAAGAAAATTGATTTTTCCCTTATTTTTTGAAAAAAATCAAGTAAAAATCAAACGAAGGTCCGAAACAGAACAGCTCTTATTCCTGTGGCATCGTGTACCTAGTACGGACGCGTGTCGCACTGCCTTGTAAGAAATTGGGTGAAAATTCGGAAGCCACCGAAGAGAAGTCCAAAACCCGTGCGCTATAGCCTTGGGTTTTGGACAAAAAATGGGATATTTTTGGGAAAACTAGAGTATTTCTGCGAACGTAACCCGGTTTGTCTCTTTTAGAGCCCATTATGATTCGTGACGAGCCGTATGAAGTGTCAGGCACAGCTCCTGAAGGTTCTACTATTTTTTGGTGATTTTTTATAAAAAATACCAAGAAAATTGATTTTTCCCTTATTTTTGAAAAAAATAAAGTAAAAATCAAACGGAGGTTCGAAACAGACCCGTGCTTCTTTCTGTGGCATCGTGTACCCATTACGGACGCATTTGGCATGGCCTTGCAAGAAATTGGGTGAAAATTCAGAAGCCACCAAAGAGAAGTCCAAAACTCGTGTGCTGTAGCTTGGGTTTTGGGCAAAAAATGGGATATTTTTGGGAAAACTAGAGTATTTCTACGAACGTAACCGAGTTTGTCTCTGTTAGAGCCCAATTTGATTCGTGAGGAGCCGTCTGAAGTAGAGGGGCACCGTTCCCGGAAGGTTCTACTATTTTTGGTGATTTTTAGATAAAATACTAAGAAAATTGATTTTTCACTTATTTTTGAAAAAATAAAGTAAAAATCAAACGAAGGTTCAAATAGCACTCCATGCTTCTTCCCGTGGCATCGTGTACCCAAGACGGACGCGTGTCGCACGGCCTTGCATAAAATTGGGTGAAAATTCGAAAGCCACCAAAGAGAAGTCCAAAACCTGTGCGCTATAGCTTGGGTTTTGGGCCAAAAGTGGGATATTTTTGGGAAAACTAGGGTATTTCTGCGAACGTAAACCTGTTTGTCTCTGCTTGAGCCCTATTTGGATTAGTGACGAGCCGTCTCAAGTAGTAAGGCACAGCTCTCAAGGTTCTACTATTTTTGGTGAATTTTTAGAAACAATACTAAGAAAATTGATTTTTCCGTTATTTTTCAAAAAATCAAGTAAAAATCAAACGAAGGTTCGAAACAGCATCCGTGCTTCTTCCTCTAGCATCGTGGTACCCAAGATCGACGCTGCTTGGCATGGCCTCGCAAGAAATTGGGTGAAAATTCGAAGCCACTGAAGACAAGTCCAAAACCCGTGTGCTATAGTCTTGGGTTTTGGGCCGAAAATGGGATTTTTTTGGGAAAACTAGAGTATTTCTGCGAACGTAACCCGGTTTGTCTCTGTTAGAGCCCATTATGATTCGTGACGAGCCGTCTCAAGTGTCAGGGCACGCATCCTGAAGGTTCTACTATTTTTGGTGATTTTTAGAAAAATACTAAGAAAATTGATTTTTCCCTTATTTTTTGAAAAATCAAGTAAAAATCAAACGAAGGTTCGAAATGCACCCGTGCTTCTTCCTCTGGCATCGTGCACCTAGTACAGACGCATTTGGCATGGCCTTGCAAGAAATTGGGTGGAAATTCGAAGCCACCAAAGAGAAGTCCAAAAGCCGTAGCGCTATAGCCTTGGGTTCTGGGCAAAAATGGGATATTTTTGGGAAAACTAGAGCATTTCAGATGAACGTGAACCCGGCTTTGTCTCGTTAGAGCGCATTATGATTCGTGACGAGTCCGTCTCAAGTGTCAGGCAGGTTCCCTGAAGGTTCTACTATTTTTGGTGATTTTTAGAAAAATACTAAGAAAGTTGATTTTTCCCTTAGTTTTTGAAAAAATCAAGTAAAAATCAAACGAAGGTTCGAAATGCACCTGCTTCTTCCTCCGGCATCGTGTACCCAAGACTGACACTGCTTGGCATGGCCTTGTAAGAAATTGGGTGAAAATTCAGAAACCACCAAAGAGAAGTCCAAAACCCGTGTGCTATAGCTTGGGTTTTGGGCCAAAAATGGGATATTTTTGGGAAAACTAGGGTATTTCTGCGAACGTAAACCGGCTTTGTCTCTGTTAGAGCCCTATTTGGATTAATGACGAGCCGTCTAAAGTAGTGGGACATAGTTCCCGGAAGGTTCTACTATTTTTTTGTGAATTTTTTAGAAACAATACCAACAAAATTGATTTTTCACTTATTTTTTTGAAAAAAATCAAGTAAAAATCGAACGAATGTTCGAAACAGACCCGTGCCTCTTCTTGTGGCATCGTGTACGGAGCACGGATACGTGTCGCACGGCCCTGCAAGAAAATGGGTGAAAATTCAGAAGCCACCAAAGAGAAGTCGAAAACCCGTGTGCTATAGCCTTGGGTTTTGGGCTGAAAATGCGATATTTTTGGGAAAACTAGAGTATTTCTGCGAACGTAACCTGGTTTGTCTCTGTTAGAGCCCAATTTGATTCGTGACGAGCCGTCTGAAGTAGTGGGGCACAGTTCCCGGAAGGTTCTGCTATTTTTTGTGATTTTTTAGAAAAAATACCAAGAAAATTGATTTTTCCCTTATTTTTTAAAAAATTAAGTAAAAATCAAACGAAGGTTCGAAACATACCCGTGCTTCTTCCTCTGGCATCGTGTACCTAGCACGGACGCATGTCGCACGGCCTTGTAAGAAATTGGGTGAAAATTCGGAAGCCATCAAAGAGAAGTCCAAAACCCGTGCGCTATAGCCTTGGGTTTTTGGCAAAAAATGGGATATTTTTGGGAAAACTAGATTATTTCTGCGAACGTAACCCAATTTGTCTCTATTAGAGGCCATTATGATTCGTGACGAGCCGTCTGAAGTGTTGGGGCACAGTTCCCGAAGGTTCTACTATTTTTTGGTGATTTTTAGAAAAATACTAAGAAAATTGATTTTTCCCTTATTTTTGAAAAAATCAAGTAAAAATTAAACGAAGGTTCAAATGCACCCGTGCTTCTTCCTCTAGCATCGTGTACCCAGTACGGACGCATTTGGCATGACCTTGTAAGAAATTGGGTGAAAATTCAGAAACCACCAAAGAGAAGTCCAAAACTTGTGTGCTATAGCTAGGGTTTTGGGCCAAAAATGGGATATTTTTGAGAAAACAAGGGTATTTCTGTGAACGTAAACCTGGTTTGTCTCTCGTTAGAGCCCTATTTGGATTAGTGACGAGTCGTCTCAAGTAGTGAGGCACAGCTCCCTAAGGTTCTACTATTTTTGGTGATTTTTAGAAAAATACTAACATAATTGATTTTTCCCTTATTTTTTGAAAAATAAAGTAAAAATGAAGCGAAGGTTCAAACAGCACTCGTGCTTCTTCCTCCGGCATCGTGTACCCAAGATCGACGCTGCTTGGCACTGGCCTTGTAAGAAATTGGGTGAAAATTCGAAACCACCAAAGAGAGGTCCAAAACCCGTGTGCTATAGCTTGAGTTTTGGGCCAAAAATGGGATATTTTTGGGAAAACTAGAGTATTTCTGCGAACGTAACCTGGTTTGTCTCTGTTAGAGCCCTATTTGGATTAGTGACGAGCCGTCTCAAGTAGTGGGGCACAGCTCCCTGAAGGTTCTACTATTTTTGGTGAGTTTTTAGAAACAATACCAACAAAATTGATTTTTCCCTTAGTTTTTGAAAAAATCAAGTAAAATCGAACGAAGGTTCGAAATAGCACTCGCTTCTTCCTCGTGGCATCGCGTACGGAGCACGGATGCGTGTCGCACGGCCTCGCAAGAAATTGGGTGAAAATTTAGAAGCCACTAAAGAGAAGTCCAAAACCCGTGTGCTATAGCCTTGGGTTTCGGGTCAAAATGGGATATTTTTGGGAAAACTAGAGTATTTCTGCGAACGTAACTCTGGTTTGTCTCGTTAGAGCCCAATTTGATTCGTGACGAGCCGTCTCAAGTAGTGGAGCACAGCTCCTAAGGTTCTACTATTTTTGGTGATTTTTACAAAAATACTAACATAATTGATTTTTCCCTTATTTTTTGAAAAATCAAGTAAAAATGAAGCGAAGGTTCGAAATGCACCTGCTCTCTTCTTATGGCATCGTGTACGCAGCACGGATGCGTGTCGCACGGCCCTGCAAGAAATTGGGTGAAAATTCGAAGCCACTAAAGAGAAGTCCAAAACCCGTGTGCTATAGCCTTGGGTTTCAAGTCAAAATGGGATATTTTTGGGAAAACTAGAGTATTTCGCGAACGTAATCCTGGCTTTGTCTCGTTAGAGCCCAATTTGATTCGTGACTGAGCCGACTCAAGTAGTGAGGCACAGCTCCTGAAGGTTCTACTATTTTTGGTGATTTTTAGAAAAATTCTAAGAAAATTGATTTTTCCCTTATTTTTTAAAAAATCAATTAAAAATCAAACGAAGGTTCGAAATGCACTGCTACTTCCTCCGCATCGTGTACCTAGCACCGGACTCATGTCGCACTGGCCTTGTAAGAAATTGGGTGAAAATTCGAAGCCACTAAAGAGAAGTCCAAAACCCGTGCGCTTATAGCCTTGGGTTTTGGCAAAAATGGGATATTTTTGGGAAAACTAGATTATTTCGCGAACGTAACCCTGGTTTGTCTCTATTAGAGCCCATTATGATTCGTGACGAGCCGTCTCAAGTGTTGAGGCACAGCTCCTAAGGGTCTACTATTTTTGGTGATTTTTAGAAAAATACTAAGAAAATTGATTTTTCCCTTATTTTTGAAAAAATCAAGTAAAAATTAAACGAAGGTTCAAACAGCACTCGTGCTTCTTCCTCTAGCATCGTGTACCCAAGACGGACGCATTTGGCATGGCCTTGTAAGAAATTGGGTGAAAATTCGAAACCACCAAAGAGAAGTCCAAAACTTGTGTGCTATAGCTAGGGTTTTGGGCCAAAATGGGATATTTTTGAGAAAACAAGGGTATTTCGTGAACGTGAACCTGGTTTGTCTCTCGTAGAGCCCTATTTGGATTAGTGACGAGTCGTCTCAAGTAGTGGGCACAGCTCCTAAGGTTCTACTATTTTTGGTGATTTTTAGAAAAATACTAACATAATTGATTTTTCCCTTATTTTTTGAAAAAATCAAGTAAAAATGAAGCGAAGGTTCGAAATGCAATCTGCTCCTCTTCTTATGGCATCGCAGTACGCAGCACGGATCCGTGTCGCACGGCCCTAAAAGAAATTGGGTGGAAATTCGAAGTCACCAAAGAGAAGTCCAGAGGTCGTAGTGCTATAGCCTTGGGTTTTGGCAAAAATGGGATATTTTTGGGAAAACTAGAGCATTTCAAATGAACGTAACCCGCTTTGTCTCTCGTAGAGCGCATTATGATTCGTGATGAGCCGTCTCAAGTGTTAGGGCACAGCTCGTGGAAGGTTCTACTATTTTTGGTGATTTTTAGAAAAATACTAAGAAAATTGATTTTTCCCTTATTTTTGAAAAAATCAAGTAAAAATCAAACGAAGGTTCAAATAGCATCCGTGCTTCTTCCTCTAGCATCGTTTACCCAGTACGGACGCGTTTGGCACGACCTTGTTAGAAATTGGGTGAAAATTCAGAAGCCACCAAAGAGAAGTCCAAAACTTGTGTGCTATAGCTAGGGTTTTGGGCCAAAAATGGGATATTTTTAGGAAAACTAGGGTAATTCTGCGAAACGTAAACCGGTTTGTCTCTGTTAGAGCCCTATTTGGATTAGTGACGAGCCGTCTAAAGTAGTGGGGCAGAGTTCCCGGAAGGTTCTACTATTTTTCGGTGAATTTTTTAGAAACAATACCAACCAAATTGATTTTTCCCGTATTTTTTTGAAAAAAATCAAGTAAAAATCAAACGAAGGTTCGAAACAGACTCGTGCCTCTTCTTGTAGCATCGTGTACGCAGCACGGATGCGTGTCGCACGGCTCAGCAAGAAATTGGGTGAAAATTCAGAAGCCACCAAAGAGAAGTCCAAAACCCGTGTGCTATAGCCTTGGGTTTTGGGCCGAAAATGGGATATTTTTGGGAAAACTAGAGTATTTCTGCGAATGTAACCCGGTTTGTCTCTGTTAGAGCCCAATTTGATTCGTGACGAGCCGTCTGAAGTAGTGGGGCATAGTTCCCGAAAGGTTCTACTATTTTTTGGTGATTTTTAGAAAAATACTAAGAAAATTGATTTTTCCTTATTTTTTAAAAAATCAAGAAAAATCAAACGAAGATTCAAATGCACTCCATACTTCTTCCTCTGGCATCGTGTACCCAGTATAGACGCATTTGGCATGGCCTTGCAAGAAATTCGGTGGAAATTCAGAAGCCACCAAAGAGAAGTCCAAAAGCCGTGCGCTATAGCCTTGGGTTTTGGGCAAAAAATGGGATATTTTTGGGAAAACTAGAGCATTTCAGCGAACGTAACCCAGTTTGTCTCTGTTAGAGCGCATTATGATTCGTGATGAGCCGTCTGAAGTGTTGCGGCACAGTTCCTGGAAGGTTCTACTATTTTTTGGTGATTTTTTAGAAAAAATACCAAGAAAATTGATTTTTCCCTTATTTTTTTAAAGAAATCAAGTAAAAATCAAACGAAGGTTCGAAACAGACCCGTGCTTCTTCCTCTGGCATCGTGTACCCAGTACCGACGCGTTTGGCACGGCCTTGTAAGAAATTGGGTGAAAATTCAGAAACCACCAAAGAGAGGTCCAAAACCCGTGTGCTATAGCTTGAGTTTTGGGCCAAAAATGGGATATTTTTGGGAAAACTAGGGTATTTCTGCGAACGTAAACCGGTTTGTCTCTGTTAGAGCCCTATTTGGATTAGTGACGAGCCGTCTAAAGTAGTGGGGCACAGTTCCCGGAAGGTTCTACTATTTTTTGGTGAATTTTTTAGAAACAATACCAACAAAATTGATTTTTCCCTTATTTTTTTGAAAAAAATCAAGTAAAAATCGAACGAAGGTTCGAAACAGACCCGTGCCTCTTCTTGTGGCATCGTGTACGGAGCACGGATGCGTGTCGCACGGCCCTGCAAGAAATTGGGTGAAAATTTAGAAGCCACCAAAGAGAAGTCCAAAACCCGTGTGCTAGCCTTGGGTTTTGGGCCTAAAATGAGATATTTTTGGGAAAACTAGAGCATTTCAGCGAACGTAACCCGGCTTGTCTCTGTTAGAGCGCAATATGATTTGTGACGATCCGTCTGAAGTGTCGAGCACAGCTCCTGAAGGTTCTACTATTTTTGGTGATTTTTAGAAAAATACTAAGAAAATTGATTTTTCCCTTATTTTTCAAAAAATCAAGTAAAAATCAAACGAAGGTTCGAAATGCAACCGTGCTTCTTCCTCCGGCATCGTGGTACCCAAGATCGACGCTGCTTGGCACGGCCTTGTAAGAAATTGGGTGAAAATTCAGAAACCACCAAAGAGAGGTCCAAAACCCGTGTGCTATAGCTTGAGTTTTGGGCCAAAAATGGGATATTTTTGGGAAAACTAGGGTATTTCTGCGAACGTAAACCGGTTTGTCTCTGTTAGAGCCCTATTTGGATTAGTGACGAGCCGTCTGAAATAGTGGGGCACAGTTCCCGGAAGGTTCTACTATTTTTTGGTGAGTTTTTTAGAAACAATACCAACAAAATTGATTTTTCCCTTATTTTTTTGAAAAAAATCAAGTAAAAATCGAACGAAGGTTCGAAACAGACCCGCGCCTCTTCTTGTGGCATCGTGTACGGAGCACGGATGCGTGTCGCACGGCCCTGCAAGAAATTGGGTGAAAATTTAGAAGCCACCAAAGAGAAGTCCAAAACCCGTGTGCTAGCCTTGGGTTTTGGGCGGAAAATGGGATATTTTTGGGAAAACTAGAGTATTTCTGCGAATGTAACCTAGTTTGTCTCTGTTAGAGCCCAATTTGATTCGTGACGAGCCGTCTCAAGTAGTGGGGCACAGCTCCTGAAGGTTCTACTATTTTTGGTGATTTTTACAAAAATACTAACATAATTGATTTTTCCCTTATTTTTTGAAAAAATCAAGTAAAATGAAGCGAAGGTTCGAAATGCACCTGCCTCTTCTTATGGCATCGTGTACGCAGTACGGACGCGTGTCGTACGGCCCTGCAAGAAATTGGGTGAAAATTCAGAAGCCACCAAAGAGAAGTCCAAAACCCGTGTGCTATAGCTTGAGTTTTGGGCCAAAAATGGGATATTTTTGGGAAAACTAGGGTATTTCTGCGAACGTAAACCGGTTTGTCTCTGTTAGAGCCCTATTTGGATTAGTGACGAGCCGTCTGAAGTAGTGGGGCACAGTTCCCTGAAGGTTCTACTATTTTTTGGTGAGTTTTTTAGAAACAATACCAACAAAATTGATTTTTCCCTTATTTTTTTGAAAAAAATCAAGTAAAAATCGAACGAAGGTTCGAAACAGCACTGCGCTTCTTCTCGTGGCATCGCGGTACGGAGCACGGATGCGTGTCGCACTGACCTCGCAAGAAATTGGGTGAAAATTTAGAAGCCACTAAAGAGAAGTCCAAAACCCGTGATGCTAGCCTTGGGTTTTGGGCAAAATGGGATATTTTTGGGAAAACTAGAGTATTTCGCTGAACGTAATCTCGGTTTGTCTCTCGTTAGAGCCCAATTTGATTCGTGACTGAGCCGTCTCAAGTAGTGGGGCACAGCTCCTGAAGGTTCTACTATTTTTGGTGATTTTTACAAAAATACTAAGAAAATTGATTTTTCCCTTATTTTTTGAAAAATCAAGTAAAAATGAAGCGAAGGTTCGAAACAGCACCTGCTCCTCTTCTTATGGCATCGTGTACGCAGCACGGATGCGTGTCGTACGGCCCTGCAAGAAATTGGGTGAAAATTCAGAAGCCACCAAAGAGAAGTCCAAAACCCGTGTGCTATAGCCTTGGGTTTTGGGCCGAAAATGGGATATTTTTGGGAAAACTAGAGTATTTCGCGAACGTGAACCTGGCTTTGTCTCTATAGAGCCCAATTTGATTCGTGACGAGCCGACTGAAGTAGTGGGGCACAGTTCCCGGAAGGTTCTACTATTTTTTGGTGATTTTTTAGAAAAAATTCCAAGAAAATTGATTTTTCCCTTATTTTTTTAAAAAAATCAATTAAAAATCAAACGAAGGTTCGAAACAGACCAGTGCCACTTCCTCTGGCATCGTGTACCTAGCACGGACTCATGTCGCACGGCCTTGTAAGAAATTGGGTGAAAATTCGGAAGCCACCAAAGAGAAGTCCAAAACCCGTGCGCTATAGCCTTGGGTTTTTGGCAAAAAATGGGATATTTTTGGGAAAACTAGATTATTTCTGCGAACGTAACCCGGTTTGTCTCTATTAGAGCCCATTATGATTCGTGACGAGCCGTCTGAAGTGTTGGGGCACAGTTCCCGGAAGGGTCTACTATTTTTTGGTGATTTTTTAGAAAAAATACCAAGAAAATTGATTTTTCCCTTATTTTTTTAAAGAAATCAAGTAAAAATCAAACGAAGGTTCGAAACAGACCCGTGCTTCTTCCTCTGGCATCGTGTACCCAGTACGGACGCATTTGGCATGGCCTTATAAGAAATTGGGTGAAAATTCAGAAGCCTCCAAAGAGAAGTCCAAAACTTGTGTGCTATAGATAGGTTTTGGGCCAAAATGGGATATTTTGGGAAAACAAGGGTATTTCGCGAACGTAAACCGGTTTGTCTCGTTAGAGCCCTATTTGGATTAGTGACGAGCTTCAAGTAATGAGGCACAGCTCCTGAAGGTTCTACTAATTTTTGGTGATTTTTTAGAAAAATATTAAGAAAATTGATTTTTCCCTTATTTTTGAAAAAATCAAGTAAAAATCAAACGAAGGTCTCGAAACAGCACTCGTGCTTCTTCCCCGTGGCATCGTGATACCCAAGACGGACGCTGTGTCGCACGGCCTTGTATGAAATTGGATGAAAATTCGAAGCCACTAAAGAGAAGTCCAAAACCCGTGCGCTATAGCCTTGGGTTTTGGGCAAAAATGGGATATTTTTGGGAAAACTATAGTGTTTCACTGAACGTAAACCGGTTTGTCTCTGTAGAGCCCTATTTGGATTAGTGACGAGCCGTCTCGAGTAGTGAGGCACAGCCTGTGAAGGTTCTACTATTTTTGGTGATTTTTAGAAAAATATTAAGAAAATTGATTTTTCCCTTATTTTTGAAAAAATCAAGTAAAAATCAAACGAAGGTTCGAAACAGCACTCGTGCTTCTTCCTCGTGGCATCGTGTACCCAAGACGGACGCGTGTCGCACGGCCTTGCATGAAATTGGATGAATATTCGAAGCCACTAAAGAGAAGTCCAAAACCCGTGCGCTTATAGCCTTGGGTTTTGGGCAAAAATGGATATTTTTGGGAAAGCTAGAGCATTTCAATGAACTTAACCCTGGCTTTGTCTCTATAGAGCGCATTATGATTCGTGACGAGCCGTCTGAAGTAGTGGGGCACAGTTCCCGGAAGGTTCTACTATTTTTGGTGATTTTTTAGAAAAAATACCAAGAAAATTGATTTTTTCCTTATTTTTTAAAAAAATCAAGTAAAAATCAATGAAAGTCTCGAACAGCACTCGTGCTTCTTCCTCGTGGTACCGTGTACCCAGTACGGACGCATTTGGCACGGCCTTGCAAGAAATTGGGTGAAAATTCAGAAGCCACTGAAGAGAAGTCCAAAACCCGTGTGCTATAGCTTGGATTTTGGGCAAAAAATGGGATATTTTTGGGAAAACTAGGGTATTTCTGCGAACGTAAACCGGTTTGTCTCTCTTAGAGCCCTATTTGGATTAGTGACGAGCCGTTCAAGTAGTGGGGCACAGCTCCTGAAGGTTCTACTATTTTTTGGTGATTTTTAGAAAAATATTAAGAAAATTGATTTTTCCCTTATTTTTGAAAAAATCAAGTAAAAATCAAACGAAGGTTCGAAATGCACTCGTGCTTCTTCCCCGTGGCATCGTATACCCAGTACGGACGCGTGTCGCACGGCCTTGTATGAAATTGGATGAAAATTCGGAAGCCACCAAAGAGAAGTCCAAAACCCGTGCGCTATAGCCTTGGGTTTTGGGCAAAAAATGGGATATTTTTGGGAAAACTATAGTATTTCTGCGAACGTAAACCGGTTTGTCTCTGTTAGAGCCCTATTTGGATTAGTGACGAGCCGTCTGGAGTAGTAGGGCACGCTTCCTGAAGGTTCTACTATTTTTGGTGATTTTTAGAAAAATATTAAGAAAATTGATTTTTCCCTTATTTTTGAAAAAATCAAGTAAAAATCAAACGAAGGTTCGAAATGCAGACCGTGCTTCTTCCCGTGGCATCGTAGTACCCAAGACGGACGTGTGTCGCACGGCCTTGCATGAAATTGGATGAAAATTCGGAAGCCACCAAAGAGAAGTCCAAAACCCGTGTGCTATAGCTTGGGTTTTGGGCCGAAAATGGGATATTTTTGGGAAAACTAGGGTATTTCGCAAACGTAAACCTGGCTTTGTCTCTGTTAGAGCCCTATTTGGATTAGTGACGAGCCGTCTCAAGTAGTGAGGCACAGCTCCTGAAGGTTCTACTATTTTTGTTGATTTTTAGAAACAATACTAAAAAATTGATTTTTCCCTTATTTTTGAAAAAATCAAGTAAAAATCAAACGAAGGTTCAAACATGCACCGTGCTTCTTCCTCGTGCATCGTGTACCCAAGACTGCACGCATTTGGCATGGCCTTGCAAGAAATTGGGTGGAAATTCGAAGCCACCAAAGAGAAGTCCAAAAGTCGTGCGCTATAGCCTTGGGTTTTGGGCAAAAATGGGATATTTTTGGGAAAACTAGAGCATTTCAGATGAACGTAACCTTGGCTTTGTCTCGTTAGAGCGCAATATGATTTGTGACGATCCGTCTGAAGTGTTGGGGCACAGTTCCCGAAGGTTCTACTATTTTTTGGTGATTTTTTAGAAAAAATACCAAGAAAATTGATTTTTCCCTTATTTTTTCAAAAAAAATCAAGTAAAAATCAAACGAAGGTTCGAAACAGACCCATGCTTCTTCCTCTGGCATCGTGTACCCAGTACGGACGCATTCGACATGGCCTTGTAAGAAATTGGGTGAAAATTCAGAAGCCACCAAAGAGAAGTCGAAAACTTGTGTGCTATAGCTAGGGTTTTGGGCCAAAAATGGGATATTTTTAGGAAAACTAGGTAATTTCGCGAACGTAAACCGGTTTGTCTCTGTTAGAGCCCTATTTGGATTAGTGACGAGCCGTCTAAAGTAGTGGGCAGTAGTTCCTGAAGGTTCTACTATTTTTGGTGAATTTTTAGAAACAATACTAACTAAATTGATTTTTCCCTTATTTTTTGAAAAAATCAAGTAAAAATCAAACGAAGGTTCGAAATGCACTCGTGCCTCTTCTTGTAGCATCGTGTACGCAGCACGGATGCGTGTCGCATGGCTCAGCAAGAAATTGGGTGAAAATTCAGAAGCCACCAAAGAGAAGTCGAAAACCCGTGTGCTATAGCCTTGGGTTTTGGGCCGAAAATGGGATATTTTTGGGAAAACTAGAGTATTTCTGCGAACGTAACCCGGTTTGTCTCTGTTAGAGCTCAATTTGATTCGTTACGAGCCATCTGAAGTAGTGGGGCAGAGTTCCCGAAAGGTTCTACTATTTTTTGGAGATTTTTTAGAAAAAATACCAAGAAAATTGATTTTTCCCTTATTTTTTTAAAAAAATCAAGAAAAAATCAAACGAAGATTCGAAACAGACCCATGCTTCTTCCTCTGGCATCGTGTACCCAGTACAGACGCATTTGCCATGGCCTTGCAAGAAATTCGGTGGAAATTCAGAAGCCACCAAAGAGAAGTCTAAAAGCCGTGCGCTATAGCCTTGGGTTTTGGGCAAAAAATGGGATATTTTTGGGAAAACTAGAGCATTTCAAATGAACGTGAACCTGGCTTTGTCTCGTTAGAGCGCAATATGATTTGTGACGATCCGTCTCAAGTGTCGAGGCACAGCTCCCGTAAGGTTCTACTATTTTTGGTGATTTTTAGAAAAATACTAAGAAAATTGATTTTTCCCTTATTTTTTAAAAAATCAAGTAAAAATCAAACAAAGGTTCAAACAGACCCGTGCTTCTTCCTCCGGCATCGTGTACCCAAGATGCAGACGCATTTGGCATGGCCTTGCAAGAAATTGGGTGGAAATTCAGAAGCCACCAAAGAGAAGTCCAAAAGCCGTGCGCTATAGCCTTGGGTTTTGGGCAAAAAAGGGATATTTTTGGGAAAACTAGAGCATTTCGATGAACGTAACCTGGTTTGTCTCGTTAGAGCGCTAATATGATTTGTGACGATCCGTCTCGAAGTGTCGAGGCACAGCTCCTGAAGGTTCTACTATTTTTTGGTGATTTTTTAGAAAAAATACCAAGAAAATTGATTTTTCCCTTATTTTTTCAAAAAAAATCAAGTAAAAATCAAACGAAGGTTCGAAACAGACCCATGCTTCTTCCTCTAGCATCGTGTACCCAGTACGGACGCATTTGACATGGCCTTGTAAGAAATTGGGTGAAAATTCAGAAGCCACCAAAGAGAAGTCCAAAACTTGTGTGCTATAGCTAGGGTTTTGGGCAAAAAATGGGATATTTTTAAGAAAACTAGGGTAATTCTGCGAACGTAAACCGGTTTGTCTCTGTTAGAGCCCTATTTGGATTAGTGACGAGCCGTCTAAAGTAGTGGGGCAGAGTTCCCGGAAGGTTCTACTATTTTTTGGTGAATTTTTTAGAAACAATACCAACCAAATTGATTTTTCCCTTATTTTTTTGAAAAAAATCAAGTAAAAATCAAACGAAGGTTCGAAACAGACTCGTGCCTCTTCTTGTAGCATCGTGTACGCAGCACGGATGCGTGTCGCACGGCTCAGCAAGAAATTAAGTGGAAATTCAGAAGCCACCAAAGAGAAGTCCAAAAGCCGTGCGCTATAGCCTTGGGTTTTGGGCAAAAAATAGGATATTTTTGGGAAAACTAGAGCATTTCAGCGAACGTAACCTAATTTGTCTCTGTTAGAGCGCAATATGATTTGTGACGATCCGTCTGAAGTGTTGGGGCACAGTTCCCGGAAGGTTCTACTATTTTTTGGTGATTTTTTAGAAAAAATACCAAGAAAATTGATTTTTCCCTTATTTTTTCAAAAAAAATCAAGTAAAAATCAAACGAAGGTTTGAAACAGACCCGTACTTCTTCCTCTGGCATCGTGTACCCAGTACAGACGCATTTGGCATGGCCTTGCAAGAAATTCGATGGAAATTCAGAAGCCACCAAAGAGAAGTCCAAAAGCCGTGCGCTATAGCCTTGGGTTTTGGGCAAAAAATGGGATATTTTTGGGAAAACTAGAGCATTTCAGCGAACGTAACCCGGTTTGTCTCTGTTAGAGCGCAATATGATTTGTGACGATCCGTCTGAAGTGTTGGGGCACAGTTCCCGGAAGGTTCTACTATTTTTGGTGATTTTTTAGAAAAAATACCAAGAAAATTGATTTTTCCCTTATTTTTTCAAAAAAAATCAAGTAAAAATCAAACGAAGGTTCGAAACAGACCCGTGCTTCTTCCTCTGGCATCGTGTACCCAGTACCGACGCGTTTGGCACGGCCTTGTAAGAAATTGGGTGAAAATTCAGAAACCACCAAAGAGAGGTCCAAAACCCGTGTGCTATAGCTTGAGTTTTGGGCCAAAAATGGGATATTTTTGGGAAAACTAGGGTATTTCTGCGAACGTAAACCGGTTTGTCTCTGTTAGAGCCCTATTTGGATTAGTGACGAGCCGTCTGAAGTAGTGGGGCAAAGTTCCCGGAAGGTTCTACTATTTTTTGGTGAGTTTTTTAGAAACAATACCAACAAAATTGATTTTTCCCTTATTTTTTTGAAAAAAATCAAGTAAAAATCGAACGAAGGTTCGAAACAGACCCGTGATTCTTCCTCTGGCATCGTGTACCCAGTACAGACGCATTTGGCATGGCCTTGCAAGAAATTAAGTGGAAATTCAGAAGCCACCAAAGAGAAGTCCAAAAGCCAGCTATAGCCTTGGGTTTTGGGCAAAAAATAGGATATTTTTGGGAAAACTAGAGCATTTCAGCGAACGTAACCTAATTTGTCTCTGTTAGAGCGCAATATGATTTGTGACGATCCGTCTGAACTGTTGGGGCACAGTTCCCGGAAGGTTCTACTATTTTTGGTGATTTTTAGAAAAATACTAAGAAAATTGATTTTTCCTTATTTTTCAAAAAATCAAGTAAAAATCAAACGAAGGTTCGAAACAGACCCGTGCTTCTTCCTCTGGCATCGTGTACCCAGTACAGACGCATTTGGCATGGCCTTGCAAGAAATTGGGTGGAAATTCAGAAGCCACCAAAGAGAAGTCCAAAAGCCGTGCGCTATAGCCTTGGTTTTGGGCAAAAAATGGGATATTTTTGGGAAAACTAGAGCATTTCAGCGAACGTAACCCGGTTTGTCTCTGTTAGAGCGCAATATGATTTGTGACGATCCGTCTGAAGTGTTGGGGCACAGTTCCCCGAAGGTTCTACTATTTTTTGGTGATTTTTTAGAAAAAATTCCAAGAAAATTGATTTTTCCCTTATTTTTTTTAAAAAATCAAGTAAAAATCAAACGAAGATTCGAAACAGACCCATGCTTCTTCCTCTAGCATCGTGTACCCAGTACGGACGCATTTGGCATGGCCTTGTAAGAAATTGGGTGAAAATTCAGAAGCCACCAAAGAGAAGTCCAAAACTTGTGTGCTATAGCTAGGGTTTTGGGCAAAAAATGGGATATTTTTGGGAAAACAAGGGTATTTCTGTGAACGTAAACTGATTTGTCTCTGTTAGAGCCCTATTTCGATTAGTGACGAGCCGTCTGAAGTAGTGGGGCACAGTTCCCGGAAGGTTCTACTATTTTTTGGTGACTTTTTAGAAAAAATACCAACATAATTGATTTTTCCCTTATTTTTTTGAAAAAAATCAAGTAAAAATGAAGCGAAGGTTCGAAACAGACCCGTTCCTCTTCTTATGGCATCGTGTACGCAGCATGGATGTGTGTCGCACGGCCCTGCAAGAAATT
Organism: Murraya koenigii; assembly: GCA_025617385.1. Lineage (NCBI taxonomy): Eukaryota > Viridiplantae > Streptophyta > Magnoliopsida > Sapindales > Rutaceae > Murraya > Murraya koenigii. The sequence goes on along the minus strand of CM046814.1, from coordinate 35,853,700 downwards.
GGGTGAAAATTCAGAAGCCACCAAAGAGAAGTCCAAAACCCGTGTGCTATAGCCTTGGGTTTTGGGCAGAAAATGGTATATTTTTGGGAAAACTAGTGTATTTCTGCGAACGTAACCCGGTTTGTCTCTGTTAGAGCCCAATTTGATTCGTGACGAGCCGACTGACGTAGTGGGGCACAGTTTCCGGAAGGTTATACTATTTTTGGTGATTTTTTAGAAAAAATACCAAGAAAATTGATTTTTCCCTTATTTTTTAAAAAATCAAGTAAAAGTGAAACGAAGGTTCGAAACATACCAGTGCTTCTTCCTATGGTATCGTGTACCCAGTACGGACGCATTTGGAACGGCCTTGCAAGAAATTGGGTGAAAATTCAGAAGCCACCAAAGAGAAGTCCAAAACCCGTGTGCTATAGCTTGGGTTTTGGGCCGAAAATGGGATATTTTTGGGAAAAATAGAGTATTTCTGCGAACGTAACCCGGTTTGTCTCTGTTTGAGCCTATTATGATTCGTGACGAGCCGTCTGAAGTGTTGGGGCACAGTTCCTGGAAGGTTCTACTATTTTTGGTGATTTTTTAGAAACAATACCAAGAAAATTGATTTTTCCCTTATTTTTTGAAAAATATCAAGTAAAAATCAAACGAATGTTCGAAACAGACCAGTGCTTCTTCCTCTGGCATCGTGTACCCAGTACCGACGCATTTGGCACGGCCTTGTAAGAAATTGGGTGAAAATTCAGAAACCACCAAAGAGAAGTCCAAAACCCGTGTGCTATAGCTTGAGTTTTGGGCCAAAAATGGGATATTTTTGGGAAAACTAGGGTATTTCTGCGAACGTAAACCGGTTTGTCTCTGTTAGAGCCCTATTTGGATTAGTGACGAGCCGTCTGAAGTAGTGGGGCACAGTTCCCGGAAGGTTCTACTATTTTTTGGTGATTTTTTAGAAAAAATACCAACATAATTGATTTTTCCCTTATTTTTTTGAAAAAAATAAAGTAAAAATGAAGCGAAGGTTCGAAACAGACCCGTGCTTCTTCCTCTGGCATCGTGTACCCAGTACCGACGCGTTTGGCATGGCCTTGTAAGAAATTGGGTGAAAATTCAGAAACCACCAAAGAGAGGTCCAAAACCCGTGTGCTATAGCTTGAGTTTTGGGCCAAAAATGGGATATTTTTGGGAAAACTAGGGTATTTCTGCGAACGTAAACCGGTTTGTCTCTGTTAGAGCCCTATTTGGATTAGTGACGAGCCGTCTGAAGTAGTGGGGCACAGTTCCCGGAAGGTTCTACTATTTTTTGGTGAGTTTTTTAGAAACAATACCAACAAAATTGATTTTTCCCTTATTTTTTTGAAAAAAATCAAGTAAAAATCGAACGAAGGTTCGAAACAGACCCGTGCCTCTTCTTGTGGCATCGTGTACGGAGCACGGATGCGTGTCGCACGGCCCTGCAAGAAATTGGGTGAAAATTTAGAAGCCACCAAAGAGAAGTCCAAAACCCGTGTGCTATAGCCTTGGGTTTTGGGCCGAAAATGGGATATTTTTGGGAAAACTAGAGTATTTCTGCGAACGTAACCTGGTTTGTCTTTGTTAGAGCGCAATTTGATTCGTGACGAGCCGTCTGAAGTAGTGGGGCACAGTTCCCGGAAGGTTCTACTATTTTTTGGTGATTTTTTACAAAAAATACCAACATAATTGATTTTTCCCTTATTTTTTTGAAAAAAATCAAGTAAAAATGAAGCGAAGGTTCGAAACAGACCCGTTCCTCTTCTTATGGCATCGTGTACGCAGCACGGATGCGTGTCGTGCTGACCACTGCAAGAAATTGGGTGAAAATTCGAAGCCACCAAGAGAAGTCCAAAACCCGTGTGCTATAGCCTTGGGTTTTGGGCAAAATCAGGATATTTTGGGAAAACTAGAGTATTTCCGGAGCGTAACCGGTTTGTCTCGTTAGAGCCCAATTTGATTCAGTGACGAGCCGGTCGAAGTAGTGAGGCACAGTTCCGGAAGGTTCTACTATTTTTGGTGATTTTTAGAAAAATTCCAAGAAAATTGATTTTTCCTTATTTTTTAAAAAATCAATTAAAAATCAAGCGAAGGTTCGAAAGCAGACCGATGCTACTTCCTCTGGCATCGTGTACCTAGCACGGACTCATGTCGCACGGCCTTGTAAGAAATTGGGTGAAAATTCGGAAGCCACCAAAGAGAAGTCCAAAACCCGTGCGCTATAGCCTTGGGTTTTTGGCAAAAAATGGGATATTTTTGGGAAAACTAGATTATTTCTGCGAACGTAACCCGGTTTGTCTCTATTAGAGCCCATTATGATTCGTGACGAGCCGTCTGAAGTGTTGGGGCACAGTTCCCGGAAGGGTCTACTATTTTTTGGTGATTTTTTAGAAAAAATACTAAGAAAATTGATTTTTCCCTTATTTTTTGAAAAAAATCAAGTAAAAATTAAACGAAGGTTCGAAACAGACCCGTGCTTCTTCCTCTAGCATCGTGTACCCAGTACGGACGCATTTGGCATGGCCTTGTAAGAAATTGGGTGAAAATTCAGAAACCACCAAAGAGAAGTCCAAAACTTGTGTGCTATAGCTAGGGTTTTGGGCCAAAAATGGGATATTTTTGAGAAAACAAGGGTATTTCTGTGAACGTAAACTGGTTTGTCTCTGTTAGAGCCCTATTTGGATTAGTGACGAGCCGTCTGAAGTAGTGGGGCACAGTTCCCGGAAGGTTCTACTATTTTTTGGTGATTTTTTAGAAAAAATACCAACATAATTGATTTTTCCCTTATTTTTTTGAAAAAAATCAAGTAAAAATGAAGCGAAGGTTCGAAACAGACCCGTTCCTCTTCTTATGGCATCGTGTACGCAGCACGGATCCGTGTCGCACGGCCCTAAAAGAAATTGGGTGGAAATTCAGAAGTCACCAAAGAGAAGTCCAGAAGTCGTGCGCTATAGCCTTGGGTTTTTGGCAAAAAATGGGATATTTTTGGGAAAACTAGAGCATTTCAGCGAACGTAACCCAGTTTGTCTCTGTTAGAGCGCATTATGATTCGTGATGAGCCGTCTGAAGTGTTGCGGCACAGTTCGTGGAAGGTTCTACTATTTTTTGGTGATTTTTTAGAAAAAATACCAAGAAAATTGATTTTTCCCTTATTTTTTGAAAAAAAATCAAGTAAAAATCAAACGAAGGTTCGAAACAGACCCGTGCTTCTTCCTCTAGCATCGTTTACCCAGTACGGACGCGTTTGGCACGACCTTGTTAGAAATTGGGTGAAAATTCAGAAGCCACCAAAGAGAAGTCCAAAACTTGTGTGCTATAGCTAGGGTTTTGGGCCAAAAATGGGATATTTTTAGGAAAACTAGGGTAATTCTGCGAAACGTAAACCGGTTTGTCTCTGTTAGAGCCCTATTTGGATTAGTGACGAGCCGTCTAAAGTAGTGGGGCAGAGTTCCCGGAAGGTTCTACTATTTTTCGGTGAATTTTTTAGAAACAATACCAACCAAATTGATTTTTCCCGTATTTTTTTGAAAAAAATCAAGTAAAAATCAAACGAAGGTTCGAAACAGACTCGTGCCTCTTCTTGTAGCATCGTGTACGCAGCACGGATGCGTGTCGCACGACTTGACAATAAATTGGGTGAAAATTCAGAAGCCACCAAAGAGAAGTCCAAAACCCGTGTGCTATAGCCTTGGGTTTTGGGCCGAAAATGGGATATTTTTGGGAAAACTAGAGTATTTCTGCGAATGTAACCTGGTTTGTCTCTGTTAGAGCCCAATTTGATTCGTGACGAGCCGTCTGAAGTAGTGGGGCATAGTTCCCGAAAGGTTCTACTATTTTTTGGTGATTTTTTAGAAAAAATACCAAGAAAATTGATTTTTCCCTTATTTTTTTAAAAAAATCAAGAAAAAATCAAACGAAGATTCGAAACAGACCCATACTTCTTCCTCTGGCATCGTGTACCCAGTATAGACGCATTTGGCATGGCCTTGCAAGAAATTCGGTGGAAATTCAGAAGCCACCAAAGAGAAGTCCAAAAGCCGTGCGCTATAGCCTTGGGTTTTGGGCAAAAAATGGGATATTTTTGGGAAAACTAGAGCATTTAAGCGAACGTAACCTAGTTTGTCTCTGTTAGAGCGCAATATGATTCGTGACGAGCCGTCTGAAGTAGTGGGGCACAGTTCCCGGAAGGTTCTACTATTTTTTGGTGATTTTTTAGAAAAAATACCAACATAATTGATTTTTCCCTTATTTTTTTGAAAAAAATCAAGTAAAAATGAAGCGAAGGTTCGAAACAGACCCGTTCCTCTTCTTATGGCATCGTGTACGCAGCACGGATGCGTGTCGTACGGCCCTGCAAGAAATTGGGTGAAAATTCAGAAGCCACCAAAGAGAAGTCCAAAACCCGTGTGCTATAGCTTGAGTTTTGGGCCAAAAATGGGATATTTTTGGGAAAACTAGGGTATTTCTGCGAACGTAAACCGGTTTGTCTCTGTTAGAGCCCTATTTGGATTAGTGACGAGCCGTCTGAAGTAGTGGGGCACAGTTCCCGGAAGGTTCTACTATTTTTTGGTGAGTTTTTTAGAAACAATACCAACAAAATTGATTTTTCCCTTATTTTTTGGAAAAAAATCAAGTAAAAATCGAACGAAGGTTCGAAACAGACCCGTGCCTCTTCTTGTGGCATCGTGTACGGAGCACGGATGCGTGTCGCACGGCCCTGCAAGAAATTGGGTGAAAATTTAGAAGCCACCAAAGAGAAGTCCAAAACCCGTGTGCTAGCCTTGGGTTTTGGGCGAAAATGGGATATTTTTGGGAAAACTAGAGTATTTCTGCGAACGTATCCTGGTTTGTCTCTGTTAGAGCCCAATTTGATTAGTGATGAGCCGTCCGAAGTAGTGGGGCACGGTTCCGGAAGGTTCTACTATTTTTGGTGATTTTTTACAAAAAATACCAAGAAAATTGATTTTTCCCTTATTTTTTGGAAAAAAATCAAGTAAAAATGAAGCGAAGGTTCGAAAGCAGACCAGTTCCTCTTCTTATGGCATCGATGTACGCAGCACGGATGCGTTTCGTACTGACCACGCAAGAAATTGGGTGAAAATTCGGAAGCCACCAAGAGAAGTCCAAAACCCGTGTGCTATAGCCTTGGGTTTTGGGCCGAAAATGGGATATTTTTGGGAAAACTAGAGTATTTCTGGAACGTAACCCGGTTTGTCTCTGTTAGAGCCCAATTTGATTCGTGACGAGCCGACTGAAGTAGTGGGGTACAGTTCCCGGAAGGTTCTACTATTTTTTGGTGATTTTTTAGAAAAAATTCCAAGAAAATTGATTTTTCCCTTATTTTTTGAAAAAAATCAATTAAAAATCAAACGAAGGTTCGAAACAGACCAGTGCTACTTCCTCTGGCATCGTGTACCTAGCACGGACGCATGTCGCACGGCCTTGTAAGAAATTGGGTGAAAATTCGGAAGCCACCAAAGAGAAGTCCAAAACCCGTGCGCTATAGCCTTGGGTTTTGGGCAAAAAATGGGATATTTTTGGGAAAACTATAGTGTTTCTGCGAGCGTAACCGGTTTGTCTCGTTAGAGCCCTATTTGGATTAGTGACGAGCAGTGCGAAGTAGTGGGGCCTGCAGTTCGGGAAGGTTCTACTATTTTTGGTGATTTTTAGAAAAATACCAAGAAAATTGATTTTTCCTTATTTTTTGAAAAAATCAAGTAAAAATCAAGCGAAGGTTCGAAAGCAGACCCGTGCTTCTTCACTGTGGCATCGTGTACCCAGTCGCGGACGCGTGTCGCACGGCCTTGCATGAAATTGGATGAATATTCGGAAGCCACCAAGAGAAGTCAAAACCAGTGTGCTATAGCCTTGGGTTTTGGGCAAAAATAGGATATTTTGGGAAAGCTAGAGCATTTCAGTGAACGTAACCGGTTTGTCTCTGTTAGAGCGCATTATGATTCAGTGACGAGCCGTTTGAAGTAGTGGGGCACGAGTTCCGGAAGGTTCTACTATTTTTGGTGATTTTTAGAAAAATACCAAGAAAATTGATTTTTCCTTATTTTTAAAAAAATCAAGTAAAAATCAATGAAAGCTCGAAACAGGACCAGTGCTTCTTCACGTGGCATCGTGTACCCGATCACGGACGCATTTGGCACGGCCTTGCAAGAAATTGGGTGAAAATTCGGAAGCCACTAAAGAGAAGTCAAAACCCGTGTGCTATAGCTTGGATTTTGGGCAAAAATGGGATATTTTGGGAAAACTAGGGTATTTCTGTGACGTAAACCGGTTTGTCTCTCTTAGAGCCCTATTTGGATTAGTGACGAGCCGATGCGAAGTAGTGGGGCACGCAGTTCCGGAAGGTTCTACTATTTTTGGTGATTTTTAGAAAAAATACTAAGAAAATTGATTTTTCCCTTATTTTTTGAAAAAATCAAGTAAAAATCAAGCGAAGGTTGAAAGCAGAACCGTGCTTCTTCACTGTGGCATCGTATACCCGGTCGCGGACGGCGTGTCGCCACGGCCTTGTATGAAATTGGATGAAAATTCGGAAGCCACCAAGAGAAGTCCAAAACCGTGTCGCTATAGCCTTGGGTTTTGGGCAAAAATGGGATATTTTTGGGAAAACTATAGTGTTTCTGCGAACGTAAACCGGTTTGTCTCTGTTAGAGCCCTATTTGGATTAGTGACGAGCCGTACGAAGTAGTGGGGCACGAGTTCCGGAAGGTTCTACTATTTTTGGTGATTTTTAGAAACAATACCAAGAAAATTGATTTTTCCTTATTTTTTGAAAAAATCAAGTAAAAATCAAGCGAAGGTTCAAAGCAGGACCAGTGCTTCTTCCTCGTGGCATCGTGTACCCGATCTGAGACGCATTTGGCATGGCCTTGCAAGAAATTGGGTGGAAATTCGGAAGCCACCAAAGAGAGTCAAAAGCCGTGCGCTATAGCCTTGGGTTTTGGGCAAAAAATGGGATATTTTTGGGAAAACTAGAGCATTTCAGCGAACGTAACCCGGTTTGTCTCTGTTAGAGCGCAATATGATTTGTGACGATCCGTCTGAAGTGTTGGGGCACAGTTCCCGGAAGGTTCTACTATTTTTTGGTGATTTTTTAGAAAAAATACCAAGAAAATTGATTTTTCCCTTATTTTTTCAAAAAAAATCAAGTAAAAATCAAACGAAGGTTCGAAACAGACCCATGCTTCTTCCTCTAGCATCGTGTACCCAGTACGGACGCATTTGACATGGCCTTGTAAGAAATTGGGTGAAAATTCAGAAGCCACCAAAGAGAAGTCGAAAACTTGTGTGCTATAGCTAGGGTTTTGGGCCAAAAATGGGATATTTTTAGGAAAACTAGAGTAATTCTGTGAGCGTAAACGGTTTGTCTCTGTTAGAGCCCTATTTGGATTAGTGACGAGCCGTCTAAAGTAGTGGGGCACGAGTTCCGGAAGGTTCTACTATTTTTTGGTGAATTTTTTAGAAACAATACCAACCAAATTGATTTTTCCTTATTTTTTGAAAAAAATCAAGTAAAAATCAAACGAAGGTTCGAAACAGACTCGTGCCTCTTCTTGTAGCATCGTGTACGCAGCACGGATGCGTGTCGCATGGCCTCGACAAGAAATTGGGTGAAAATTCGGAAGCCACCAAAGAGAAGTCAAAACACGTGTGCTATAGCCTTGGGTTTTGGGCAAAAATGGGATATTTTGGGAAAACTAGAGTATTCTGTGAGCGTAACTTGGGTTTGTCTCTGTTAGAGCTCAATTTGATTAGTGACGAGCCATCCGAAGTAGTGGGGCAGAGTTCCGGAAGGTTCTACTATTTTTGGTGATTTTTAGAAAAATACCAAGAAAATTGATTTTTCCTTATTTTTTGAAAAAATCAAGTAAAAATCAAGCGAAGGTTCGAAAGCAGACCCATGCTTCTTCCTCACGGCATCGTGTACCCAGTCTGAGACGCATTTGCCATGGCCTTGCAAGAAATTGGGTGGAAATTCGGAAGCCACCAAGAGAAGTCTAAAAGCCGTGTGCTATAGCCTTGGGTTTTGGGCAAAAATGGGATATTTTTGGGAAAACTAGAGCATTTCAGTGAGCGTAACCGGTTTGTCTCTGTTAGAGCGCAATATGATTTGTGACGATCCGTCACGAAGTGTTGGGGCACAGTTCCGGAAGGTTCTACTATTTTTGGTGATTTTTAGAAAAATACCAAGAAAATTGATTTTTCCTTATTTTTTAAAAAAATCAAGTAAAAATCAAGCGAAGGTTGAAACAGACCAGTGCTTCTTCCTACGGCATCGTGTACCCAGTCTGAGACGCATTTGGCATGGCCTTGCAAGAAATTGGGTGGAAATTCAGAAGCCACCAAAGAGAAGTCCAAAAGTCGTGCGCTATAGCCTTGGGTTTTGGGCAAAAAATGGGATATTTTGGTGAAAACTAGAGCATTTCAGTGAGCGTAACCGGTTTGTCTCTGTTAGAGCGCAATATGATTTGTGACGATCCGTCCGAAGTGTTGGGGCACGAGTTCCGGAAGGTTCTACTATTTTTGGTGATTTTTTAGAAAAAATACCAAGAAAATTGATTTTTCCCTTATTTTTTCAAAAAAAATCAAGTAAAAATCAAACGAAGGTTCGAAACAGACCCATGCTTCTTCCTCTAGCATCGTGTACCCAGTACGGACGCATTTGACATGGCCTTGTAAGAAATTGGGTGAAAATTCAGAAGCCACCAAAGAAGTCAAAACTTGTGTGCTATAGCTTGGGTTTTGGGCAAAAATGGGATATTTTTAGGAAAACTAGGGTATTCTGTGAGCGTAAACCGGTTTGTCTCTGTTAGAGCCCTATTTGGATTAGTGACGAGCCGTACGAAGTAGTGGGGCAGAGTTCCGGAAGGTTCTACTATTTTTGGTGAATTTTTAGAAACAATACCAAGCAAATTGATTTTCCCTTATTTTTGAAAAAATCAAGTAAAAATCAAGCGAAGGTTCGAAACAGACTCGTGCCTCTTCTTGTAGCATCGTGTACGCAGTACGGATGCGTGTCGCATGGCTCGACAAGAAATTAGGTGGAAATTCAGAAGCCACCAAAGAGAGTCCAAAAGCCGTGCGCTATAGCCTTGGGTTTTGGGCAAAAATAGGATATTTTTGGGAAAACTAGAGCATTTCAGTGAGCGTAACCTAGTTTGTCTCGTTAGAGCGCAATATGATTTGTGACGATCCGTCTCGAAGTGTTGGGGCCGCAGTTCCGGAAGGTTCTACTATTTTTTGGTGATTTTTAGAAAAATACCAAGAAAATTGATTTTTCCTTATTTTTTAAAAAAATCAAGTAAAAATCAAGCGAAGGTTGAAAGCAGGACCCATGCTTCTTCCTCTAGCATCGTGTACCCGATCACGGACGCATTTGACATGGCCTTGTAAGAAATTGGGTGAAAATTCAGAAGCCACCAAAGAGAAGTCAAAACTTGTGTGCTATAGCTAGGGTTTTGGGCAAAAATGGGATATTTTAGGAAAACTAGAGTAATTCTGTGAGCGTAAACCGGTTTGTCTCTGTTAGAGCCCTATTTGGATTAGTGACGAGCAGTCTAAAGTAGTGGGGCCAGAGTTCCGGAAGGTTCTACTATTTTTGGTGAATTTTTAGAAACAATACCAAGCAAATTGATTTTTCCTTATTTTTTGAAAAAATCAAGTAAAAATCAAGCGAAGGTTCGAAACAGACTCGTGCCTCTTCTTGTAGCATCGTGTACGCAGTCACGGATGCGTGTCGCATGACCTCAGCAAGAAATTGGGTGGAAATTCGGAAGCCACCAAAGAGAAGTCAAAAGCGTGTGTGCTATAGCCTTGGGTTTTGGGCAAAAATAGGATATTTTGGGAAAACTAGAGCATTTCAGTGAGCGTAACCTAGTTTGTCTCGTTAGAGCGCAATATGATTTGTGACGATCCGTCCGAAGTGTTGAGGCACAGTTCCGGAAGGTTCTACTATTTTTTGGTGATTTTTAGAAAAATACCAAGAAAATTGATTTTCCCTTATTTTTCAAAAAAATCAAGTAAAAATCAAGCGAAGGTTGAAAGCAGACCCGTGCTTCTTCCTACGGCATCGTGTACCCAGTCTGAAGCGCGTTTGGCATGGCCTTGTAAGAAATTGGGTGAAAATTCGGAAACCACCAAAGAGAGGTCCAAAACCCGTGTGCTATAGCTTGAGTTTTGGGCCAAAAATGGGATATTTTGGGAAAACTAGGGTATTTCTGTGAGCGTAACCGGTTTGTCTCTGTTAGAGCCCTATTTGGATTAGTGACGAGCCGTCTGAAGTAGTGGGGCACAGTTCCGTGAAGGTTCTACTATTTTTGGTGATTTTTTAGAAACAATACCAACAAAATTGATTTTTCCCTTATTTTTTGAAAAAATCAAGTAAAAATCGAGCGAAGGTTGAAAGCAGACCGTGATTCTTCCTCACGGCATCGTGTACCAGATCACGGACGCATTTGGCATGGCCTTGCAAGAAATTAGGTGGAAATTCAGAAGCCACCAAAGAGAGTCAAAAGCCAGTGCTATAGCCTTGGGTTTTGGGCAAAAATAGGATATTTTGGGAAAACTAGAGCATTTCGATGAGCGTAACCTAATTTGTCTCTGTTAGAGCGCAATATGATTTGTGACGATCCGTCTGAAGTGTTGGGGCACAGTTCCGGAAGGTTCTACTATTTTTTGGTGATTTTTTAGAAAAATACCAAGAAAATTGATTTTTCCCTTATTTTTCAAAAAATCAAGTAAAAATCAAACGAAGGTTCGAAACAGACCCGTGCTTCTTCCTCTGGCATCGTGTACCCAGTACGGACGCATTTGGCATGGCCTTGCAAGAAATTGGGTGGAAATTCAGAAGCCACCAAAGAGAGTCAAAAGCCGTGCGCTATAGCCTTGGTTTTGGGCAAAAATGGGATATTTTGGGAAAACTAGAGCATTTCAGTGAGCGTAACTCGGTTTGTCTCTGTTAGAGCGCAATATGATTTGTGACGATCCAGTCTGAAGTAGTTGGAGCCGCAGTTCCGGAAGGTTCTACTATTTTTGGTGATTTTTAGAAAAATTCCAAGAAAATTGATTTTTCCTTATTTTTTGAAAAAATCAAGTAAAAATCAAGCGAAGGTTCGAAAGCAGACCCATGCTTCTTCCTCTAGCATCGTGTACCCGATACGGACGCATTTGGCATGGCCTTGTAAGAAATTGGGTGAAAATTCGGAAGCCACCAAAGAAAGTCAAAACTTGTGTGCTATAGCTAGGGTTTTGGGCAAAAATGGGATATTTTGGGAAAACTAGAGTATTCTAGTGAGCGTAAGCTGGTTTGTCTCTGTTAGAGCCCTATTTCGATTAGTGACGAGCAGTGCGAAGTAGTGGAGGCACGAGTTCCGGAAGGTTCTACTATTTTTTGGTGACTTTTTAGAAAAAATACCAACATAATTGATTTTTCCCTTATTTTTTGGAAAAAAATCAAGTAAAAATGAAGCGAAGGTTCGAAACAGACCCGTTCCTCTTCTTATGGCATCGTGTATGCAGCATGGATGTGTGTCGCATGCACCTGCAAGAAATTGGGTGAAAATTCGGAAGCCACCAAAGAAGTCAAAACCAGTGTGCTATAGCCTTGGGTTTGGGCAAAAATAGGATATTTTTGGGAAAACTAGTGTATTTCTGTGAGCGTAACTCGGTTTGTCTCTGTTAGAGCCCAATTTGATTCAGTGACGAGCCGACTAACGTAGTGGGAGCACGAGTTCCGGAAGGTTCTACTATTTTTGGTGATTTTTAGAAAAATACCAAGAAAATTGATTTTTCCCTTATTTTTTAAAAAATCAAGTAAAAAGTCAAACGAAGGTTCGAAACATACCAGTGCTTCTTCCTATGGTATCGTGTACCCGATCACGGACGCATTTGGAGCGGCCTTGCAAGAAATTGGGTGAAAATTCGGAAGCCACCAAGAGAAGTCAAAACCCGTGTGCTATAGCTTGGGTTTTGGGCAAAAATAGGATATTTTTGGGAAAACTAGAGTATTCTGTGAGCGTAACACGGTTTGTCTCTGTTTGAGCCTATTATGATTACGTGACGAGCAGATGCGAAGTGTTGGGGCACAGTTCCGGAAGGTTCTACTATTTTTGGTGATTTTTAGAAACAATACCAAGAAAATTGATTTTTCCTTATTTTTTGAAAAATATCAAGTAAAAATCAAGCGAAGGTTCGAAAGCAGACCGGTGCTTCTTCCTACGGCATCGTGTACCCAGATGCTGAGCGCATTTAGCACGACCTTGTAAGAAATTGGGTGAAAATTCGAAACCACCAAAGAAGTCAAAACCCGTGTGCTATAGCTTGGGTTTTGGGCCAAAAATGGGATATTTTTGGGAAAACTAGGGTATTCTGTGACGTAAACCGGTTTGTCTCTGTTAGAGCCCTATTTGGATTAGTGACGAGCCAGTACGAAGTAGTGGGGCACGAGTTCCGGAAGGTTCTACTATTTTTGGTGAATTTTTAGAAACAATACCAACAAAATTGATTTTTCCTAATTTTTTGAAAAAATCAAGTAAAAATCGAGCGAAGGTTGAAAGCAGACCCGTGCCTCTTCTTGTGGCATCGTGTACCTAGTACGGATGCGTGTCGCATGACCTCGCAAGAAATTGGGTGAAAATTCAGAAGCCACCAAGAGAAGTCAAAACCGTGTGCTATAGCCTTGGGTTTTGGGCACATCAGGATATTTTTGGGAAAACTAGAGTATTTCTGTGAGCGTAACCGGTTTGTCTCTGTTAGAGCCCAATTTGATTCAGTGACGAGCCGGCTGAAGTAGTGGGGCTGCAGTTCCGGAAGGTTCTACTATTTTTGGTGATTTTTAGAAAAATTCCAAGAAAATTGATTTTTCCTTATTTTTGAAAAAATCAATTAAAAATCAAGCGAAGGTTCGAAACAGGACCGATGCTACTTCCTGCGGCATCGTGTACCTAGTCACGGATGCATGTCGCATGACCTTGTAAGAAATTGGGTGAAAATTCGGAAGCCACCAAGAGAAGTCAAAACCCGTGCGCTATAGCCTTGGGTTTTGGCAAAAATAGGATATTTTGGGAAAACTAGATTATTTCGTGAGCGTAACCTGGTTTGTCTCTGTTAGAGCCCAATTTGATTAAGTGACGAGCCGTCGCGAAGTAGTGGAGCCGCAGTTCCGGAAGGTTCTACTATTTTTGGTGATTTTTAGAAAAATACCAACATAATTGATTTTTCCTTATTTTTTCAAAAAATCAAGTAAAAATGAAGCGAAGGTTGAAAGCAGACTCGTTCCTCTTCTTATGGCATCGATGTACGCAGCACGGATGCGTGTCGCATGTACCTGCAAGAAATTGGGTGAAAATTCGGAAGCCACCAAAGAAGTCCAAAACCAGTGTGCTATAGCCTTGGGTTTTGGTAGCAATCAGGATATTTTTGGGAAAACTAGAGTATTTACTGTGAGCGTAACTCGGTTTGTCTCGTTAGAGCCCAATTTGATTCAGTGACGAGCCGTCGAAGTAGTGGGGCACAGTTCCCGGAAGGTTCTACTATTTTTGGTGATTTTTTAGAAAAAATACCAAGAAAATTGATTTTTCCCTTATTTTTTAAAAATCAAGTAAAAATCAAGCGAAGGTTGAAACATGACCGGTGCTTCTTCCTACGGCATCGTGTATGCGTACTGCGGACGCATGTCGCACGACCTTGTAAGAAATTGGGTGAAAATTCGGAAGCTACCAAAGAGAAGTCCAAAACCCGTGCGCTATAGCCTTGGGTTTTGGGCAAAAAATAGGATATTTTGGGGAAAACTAGAGTATTTCAGTGACGTAACGAGGTTTGTCTCTATTAGAGCCCATTATGATTCGTGACGAGCCGTCTGAAGTGTTGGGGCACAGTTCCCGGAAGGTTCTACTATATTTTGGTGATTTTTTAGAAAAAATTCCAAGAAAATTGATTTTTCCCTTATTTTTTGAAAAAAATCAATTAAAAATCAAACGAAGGTTCGAAACAGACCAGTGCTACTTCCTCTGGCATCGTGTACCTAGCACGGATGCATGTCGCACGGCCTTGTAAGAAATTGGGTGAAAATTCGGAAGCCACCAAAGAAGTCAAAACCCGTGCGCTATAGCCTTGGGTTTTGGCAAAAATGGGATATTTTTGGGAAAACTAGGTTATTCTGTGACGTAACCCGGTTTGTCTCTGTTAGAGCCCAATTTGATTCGTGACGAGCCGTCTGAAGTAGTGGGGCACAGTTCCTGGAAGGTTCTACTATTTTTTGGTGATTTTTTAGAAAAAATACCAACATAATTGATTTTTCCCTTATTTTTTTCAAAAAAATAAGTAAAAATGAAGCGAAGGTTCGAAACAGACCCGTTCCTCTTCTTATGGCATCGTGTACGCAGCACGGATGCGTGTCATGCGACCACTGCAAGAAATTGGGTGAAAATTCGGAAGCCACCAAGAGAAGTCAAAACCGTGTGCTATAGCATTGGGTTTTGGGCAAATCAGGATATTTTGGGAAAACTAGAGTATTTACTGAGCGTAACCGGTTTGTCTCTGTTAGAGCCCAATTTGATTAAGTGACGAGCCAGTCGAAGTAGTGGGGTCCGAGTTCCGGAAGGTTCTACTATTTTTGGTGATTTTTTAGAAAAAATTCCAAGAAAATTGATTTTTCCCTTATTTTTTGAAAAAAATCAATTAAAAATCAAACGAAGGTTCGAAAGCAGACCGATGCTACTTCCTACGGTATCGTGTACCTAGTACGGATGCATGTCGCACTGACCTTGTAAGAAATTGGGTGAAAATTCGGAAGCCACCAAGAGAAGTCAAAACCCGTGCGCTATAGCCTTGGGTTTTGGCAAAAATGGGATATTTTGGGAAAACTAGATTATTTCTATGAGCGTAACCTGGTTTGTCTCTGTTAGAGCCCAATTTGATTAAGTGACGAGCCGTATGCAAGTAGTGGGGCCGCAGTTCACGGAAGGTTCTACTATTTTTTGGTGATTTTTTAGAAAAAATACCAACATAATTGATTTTTCCCTTATTTTTTCCAAAAAAATAAGTAAAAATGAAGCGAAGGTTCGAAACAGACTCGTTCCTCTTCTTATGGCATCGTGTACGCAGCACGGATGCGTGTCGCATGGCCCTGCAAGAAATTGGGTGAAAATTCAGAAGCCACCAAAGAAGTCCAAAACCGTGTGCTATAGCCTTGGGTTTTGGGCAAAATCAGGATATTTTTGGGAAAACTAGAGTATTTCTGTGAGCGTAACTCGGTTTGTCTCTGTTAGAGCCCAATTTGATTACGTGACGAGCCGTACGAAGTAGTGGGGCCACAGTTCCGGAAGGTTCTACTATTTTTGGTGATTTTTAGAAAAATACCAAGAAAATTGATTTTTCCTTATTTTTAAAAAATCAAGTAAAAATCAAGCGAAGGTTGAAACATACCAGTGCTTCTTCCTGCGGCATCGTGTATGCGTATGCGGACGCATGTCGCACGACCTTGTAAGAAATTGGGTGAAAATTCGGAAGCTACCAAAGAGAAGTCCAAAACCCGTGCGCTATAGCCTTGGGTTTTGGGCAAAAAATAGGATATTTTTGGGAAAACTAGAGTATTTCAGCGAACGTAACAGGTTTGTCTCTATTAGAGCCCATTATGATTCGTGACGAGCCGTCTGAAGTGTTGGGGCACAGTTCCCGGAAGGTTCTACTATATTTTGGTGATTTTTTAGAAAAAATTCCAAGAAAATTGATTTTTCCCTTATTTTTTGAAAAAAATCAATTAAAAATCAAACGAAGGTTCGAAACAGACCAGTGCTACTTCCTCTGGCATCGTGTACCTAGCACGGATGCATGTCGCACTGACCTTGTAAGAAATTGGGTGAAAATTCGGAAGCCACCAAAGAAGTCCAAAACCCGTGCGCTATAGCCTTGGGTTTTGGCAAAAATGGGATATTTTGGGAAAACTAGGTTATTTACTGCGAGCGTAACTCGGTTTGTCTCTGTTAGAGCCCAATTTGATTAAGTGACGAGCCGTACGAAGTAGTGGGGCCGCAGTTCCGGAAGGTTCTACTATTTTTGGTGATTTTTAGAAAAATACCAACATAATTGATTTTTCCTTATTTTTTCAAAAAATCAAGTAAAAATGAAGCGAAGGTTGAAAGCAGACCCGTTCCTCTTCTTATGGCATCGTGTACGCAGCACGGATGCGTGTCGCACTGACCTGCAAGAAATTGGGTGAAAATTCGGAAGCCACCAAGAGAAGTCCAAAACCGTGTGCTATAGCATTGGGTTTTGGGCAAAATGGGATATTTTGGGAAAACTAGAGTATTTCTGCGAGCGTAACTCGGTTTGTCTCTGTTAGAGCCCAATTTGATTAGTGACGAGCCGGTCGAAGTAGTGGAGTCTGCAGTTCCGGAAGGTTCTACTATTTTTGGTGATTTTTTAGAAAAATTCCAAGAAAATTGATTTTTCCTTATTTTTGAAAAAATCAATTAAAAATCAAGCGAAGGTTCGAAACGGACCGATGCTACTTCCTACGGCATCGTGTACCTAGTACGGATGCATGTCGCATGACCTTGTAAGAAATTGGGTGAAAATTCGGAAGCCACCAAGAGAAGTCAAAACCCGTGCGCTATAGCCTTGGGTTTTGGCAAAAATGGGATATTTTGGGAAAACTAGATTATTTACTGCGAGCGTAACTCGGTTTGTCTCTGTTAGAGCCCAATTTGATTAAGTGACGAGCCGATGCGAAGTAGTGAGAGCCGCAGTTCACGGAAGGTTCTACTATTTTTGGTGATTTTTAGAAAAAATACCAACATAATTGATTTTTCACTTATTTTTTCAAAAAATAAGTAAAAATGAAGCGAAGGTTGAAAGCAGACTCGTTCCTCTTCTTATGGCATCGTGTCATGCAGCACGGATGCGTGTCGCATAGCCCTGCAAGAAATTGGGTGAAAATTCGGAAGCCACCAAGAGAAGTCAAAACCCGTGTGCTATAGCCTTGGGTTTTGGGCAAATCAGGATATTTTTGGGAAAACTAGAGTATTTCTGTGAGCGTAACTCGGTTTGTCTCTGTTAGAGCCCAATTTGATTCAGTGACGAGCCGTCCGAAGTAGTGGGGCACGAGTTCCGGAAGGTTCTACTATTTTTGGTATTTTTAGAAAAATACCAAGAAAATTGATTTTCCCTTATTTTTAAAAATCAAGTAAAAATCAAGCGAAGGTTCGAAACATACCGGTGCTTCTTCCTACGGCATCGTGTACGTAGTCACGGACGCATGTCGCACGACCTTGTAAGAATTGGGTGAAAATTCGGAAGCTACCAAGAGAAGTCAAAACCAGTGCGCTATAGCCTTGGGTTTTGGGCCAAAATAGGATATTTTGGGAAAACTAGAGTATTTCAGTGAGCGTAACGAGGTTTGTCTCTATTAGAGCCCATTATGATTACGTGACGAGCCGTACGAAGTGTTGGAGGCACAGTTCCGGAAGGTTCTACTATATTTTGGTGATTTTTTAGAAAAATTCCAAGAAAATTGATTTTCCCTTATTTTTGAAAAAATCAATTAAAAATCAAGCGAAGGTTCGAAAGCAGACCGATGCTACTTCCTGCGGCATCGTGTACCTATCGCGGATGCATGTCGCACTGACCTTGTAAGAAATTGGGTGAAAATTCGGAAGCCACCAAAGAGAGTCAAAACCCGTGCGCTATAGCCTTGGGTTTTGGCAAAAATGGGATATTTTTGGGAAAACTAGGTTATTTACTGTGAGCGTAACTCGGTTTGTCTCTGTTAGAGCCCAATTTGATTCAGTGACGAGCCAGTGCGAAGTAGTGGGGCCTGCAGTTCCGGAAGGTTCTACTATTTTTGGTGATTTTTAGAAAAATACCAACATAATTGATTTTCCCTTATTTTTTCAAAAAATAAGTAAAAATGAAGCGAAGGTTCGAAAGCAGACCCGTTCCTCTTCTTATGGCATCGTGTACGCAGCACGGATGCGTGTCGCCTGACCACTGCAAGAAATTGGGTGAAAATTCGGAAGCCACCAAAGAGAAGTCCAAAACCGGTGTGCTATAGCCTTGGGTTTTGGGCAAATCAGGATATTTTGGGAAAACTAGAGTATTTCTGTGAGCGTAACTCGGTTTGTCTCTGTTAGAGCCCAATTTGATTACGTGACGAGCCGGCTGAAGTAGTGGAGTCTGCAGTTCCGGAAGGTTCTACTATTTTTGGTGATTTTTAGAAAAAATTCCAAGAAAATTGATTTTTCCTTATTTTTGAAAAAATCAATTAAAAATCAAGCGAAGGTTCGAAAGCAGACCGATGCTACTTCCTCTGGCATCGTGTACCTAGCACGGATGCATGTCGCACGGCCTTGTAAGAAATTGGGTGAAAATTCGGAAGCCACCAAAGAGAAGTCCAAAACCCGTGCGCTATAGCCTTGGGTTTTTGGCAAAAAATGGGATATTTTTGGGAAAACTAGATTATTCTATGAGCGTAACTCGGTTTGTCTCTGTTAGAGCCCAATTTGATTCAGTGACGAGCCGTGCGAAGTAGTGGGGCACAGTTCCTGGAAGGTTCTACTATTTTTTGGTGATTTTTTAGAAAAAATACCAACATAATTGATTTTTCCCTTATTTTTTTCAAAAAAATAAGTAAAAATGAAGCGAAGGTTCGAAACAGACTCGTTCCTCTTCTTATGGCATCGTGTACGCAGCACGGATGCGTGTCGCATGGCCCTGCAAGAAATTGGGTGAAAATTCAGAAGCCACCAAAGAGAAGTCCAAAACCCGTGTGCTATAGCCTTGGGTTTTGGTAGCAATCAGGATATTTTGGGAAAACTAGAGTATTTCTGTGAGCGTAACTCGGTTTGTCTCTGTTAGAGCCCAATTTGATTCAGTGACGAGCACGTGCGAAGTAGTGGGGCACGAGTTCCGGAAGGTTCTACTATTTTTGGTATTTTTAGAAAAATACCAAGAAAATTGATTTTTCCCTTATTTTTAAAAAATCAAGTAAAAATCAAGCGAAGGTTGAAACATGCACGTGCTTCTTCCTGCGGCATCGTGTACGTAGCACGGACGCATGTCGCACGACCTTGTAAGAAATTGGGTGAAAATTCGGAAGCTACCAAAGAGAAGTCCAAAACCGAGTGCGCTATAGCCTTGGGTTTTGGGCAAAAATAGGATATTTTTGGGAAAACTAGAGTATTTCGATGAGCGTAACAGGTTTGTCTCTATTAGAGCCCATTATGATTCGTGACGAGCCGTCTGAAGTGTTGGGGCACAGTTCCCGGAAGGTTCTACTATATTTTGGTGATTTTTTAGAAAAAATTCCAAGAAAATTGATTTTTCCCTTATTTTTTGAAAAAAATCAATTAAAAATCAAACGAAGGTTCGAAACAGACCAGTGCTACTTCCTCTGGCATCGTGTACCTAGCACGGATGCATGTCGCACGGCCTTGTAAGAAATTGGGTGAAAATTCGGAAGCCACCAAAGAGAAGTCCAAAACCCGTGCGCTATAGCCTTGGGTTTTGGCAAAAATAGGATATTTTTGGGAAAACTAGGTTATTTACTGAGCGTAACTCGGTTTGTCTCTGTTAGAGCCCAATTTGATTCAGTGACGAGCCGTGCGAAGTAGTGGGGCCTGCAGTTCCGGAAGGTTCTACTATTTTTGGTGATTTTTAGAAAAATACCAACATAATTGATTTTTCCCTTATTTTTTCAAAAAAATAAGTAAAAATGAAGCGAAGGTTGAAAGCAGACCCGTTCCTCTTCTTATGGCATCGTGTACGCAGCTGCGGATGCGTGTCGCCATGACCTGCAAGAAATTGGGTGAAAATTCGGAAGCCACCAAGAGAAGTCAAAACCAGTGTGCTATAGCCTTGGGTTTTGGCAGCATCAGGATATTTTGGGAAAACTAGAGTATTTACTGAGCGTAACTCGGTTTGTCTCTGTTAGAGCCCAATTTGATTAAGTGACGAGCCGTCGAAGTAGTGGAGTCTGCAGTTCCGGAAGGTTCTACTATTTTTGGTGATTTTTAGAAAAAATTCCAAGAAAATTGATTTTTCCTTATTTTTGAAAAAATCAATTAAAAATCAAGCGAAGGTTGAAAGCAGGACCGATGCTACTTCCTACGGCATCGTGTACCTAGTACGGATGCATGTCGCACGACCTTGTAAGAAATTGGGTGAAAATTCGGAAGCCACCAAAGAGAAGTCAAAACCCGTGCGCTATAGCCTTGGGTTTTGGCAAAAAATAGGATATTTTTGGGAAAACTAGATTATTTACTGAGCGTAACTCGGTTTGTCTCTGTTAGAGCCCAATTTGATTCAGTGACGAGCCAGTGCGAAGTAGTGGGGCACTGAGTTCTGGAAGGTTCTACTATTTTTGGTGATTTTTAGAAAAAATACCAACATAATTGATTTTTCCTTATTTTTTCAAAAAATAAGTAAAAATGAAGCGAAGGTTGAAAGCAGACTCGTTCCTCTTCTTATGGCATCGTGTACGCGACACGGATGCGTGTCGCATAGCCTGCAAGAAATTGGGTGAAAATTCGGAAGCCACCAAAGAGAGTCCAAAACCCGTGTGCTATAGCCTTGGGTTTTGGTAGCAAATCAGGATATTTTTGGGAAAACTAGAGTATTTCTGTGAGCGTAACTCGGTTTGTCTCTGTTAGAGCCCAATTTGATTCAGTGACGAGCCGATGCGAAGTAGTGGGGCACGAGTTCCGGAAGGTTCTACTATTTTTGGTATTTTTTAGAAAAATACCAAGAAAATTGATTTTTCCTTATTTTTAAAAAATCAAGTAAAAATCAAGCGAAGGTTCGAAACATGCACGTGCTTCTTCCTACGGCATCGTGTATGCGTAGCACGGACGCATGTCGCACGACCTTGTAAGAAATTGGGTGAAAATTCGGAAGCTACCAAGAGAAGTCAAAACCCGTGCGCTATAGCCTTGGGTTTTGGGCAAAAATAGGATATTTTTGGGAAAACTAGAGTATTTCGATGAGCGTAACGAGGTTTGTCTCTATTAGAGCCCATTATGATTAGTGACGAGCCGTACGAAGTGTTGGGGCCACGAGTTCCGGAAGGTTCTACTATATTTTGGTGATTTTTAGAAAAAATTCCAAGAAAATTGATTTTCCCTTATTTTTTGAAAAAATCAATTAAAAATCAAGCGAAGGTTCGAAAGCAGACCGATGCTACTTCCTGCGGCATCGTGTACCTACTGCGGATGCATGTCGCCTGACCTTGTAAGAAATTGGGTGAAAATTCGGAAGCCACCAAAGAGAAGTCAAAACCCGTGCGCTATAGCCTTGGGTTTTGGCAAAAATGGGATATTTTTGGGAAAACTAGATTATTTACTGCGAGCGTAACTCGGTTTGTCTCTGTTAGAGCCCAATTTGATTAAGTGACGAGCCGTGCTGAAGTAGTGGAGCTGCAGTTCCGGAAGGTTCTACTATTTTTGGTGATTTTTAGAAAAATACCAACATAATTGATTTTTCCTTATTTTTTCAAAAAATCAAGTAAAAATGAAGCGAAGGTTGAAAGCAGACCCGTTCCTCTTCTTATGGCATCGTGTACGCTAGCACGGATGCGTGTCGCCTGACCCTGCAAGAAATTGGGTGAAAATTCGGAAGCCACCAAGAGAAGTCAAAACCAGTGTGCTATAGCCTTGGGTTTTGGGCAAAAATAGGATATTTTGGGAAAACTAGAGTATTTACTGCGAGCGTAACTCGGTTTGTCTCGTTAGAGCCCAATTTGATTACGTGACGAGCCAGTCGAAGTAGTGAGGCTGCAGTTCCGGAAGGTTCTACTATTTTTGGTGATTTTTAGAAAAAATACCAAGAAAATTGATTTTTCCCTTATTTTTGAAAAAATCAATTAAAAATCAAGCGAAGGTTCGAAAGCAGACCGATGCTACTTCCTGCGGCATCGTGTACCTAGTACGGATGCGTGTCATGCTGACCTTGTAAGAAATTGGGTGAAAATTCGGAAGCCACCAAGAGAAGTCAAAACCCGTGCGCTATAGCCTTGGGTTTTTGGCAAAAAATGGGATATTTTGGGAAAACTAGATTATTTCTGCGAACGTAACCCGGTTTGTCTCTGTTAGAGCCCAATTTGATTTCGTGACGAGCCGATGCGAAGTAGTGGGGCCTGCAGTTCCGGAAGGTTCTACTATTTTTTGGTGATTTTTTAGAAAAAATACCAACATAATTGATTTTTCCCTTATTTTTTCCAAAAAAATAAGTAAAAATGAAGCGAAGGTTCGAAACAGACTCGTTCCTCTTCTTATGGCATCGTGTACAGCCTGCGGATGCGTGTCGCATGACCTGCAAGAAATTGGGTGAAAATTCGGAAGCCACCAAAGAAGTCCAAAACCCGTGTGCTATAGCCTTGGGTTTTGGTAGACATCAGGATATTTTTGGGAAAACTAGAGTATTTCTGTGAGCGTAACTCGGTTTGTCTCTGTTAGAGCCCAATTTGATTACGTGACGAGCCGTACGAAGTAGTGGGGCACTGAGTTCCGGAAGGTTCTACTATTTTTGGTATTTTTAGAAAAATACCAAGAAAATTGATTTTCCCTTATTTTTAAAAAATCAAGTAAAAATCAAGCGAAGGTTCGAAACATGCACGTGCTTCTTCCTCACGGCATCGTGTACGCATGCACGGACGCATGTCGCACGACCTTGTAAGAAATTGGGTGAAAATTCGGAAGCTACCAAGAGAAGTCAAAACCCGTGCGCTATAGCCTTGGGTTTTGGGCAAAAATAGGATATTTTGGGAAAACTAGAGTATTTCAGTGAGCGTAACGAGGTTTGTCTCTATTAGAGCCCATTATGATTAAGTGACGAGCCGTACGAAGTGTTGGGGCCACGAGTTCCGGAAGGTTCTACTATATTTTGGTGATTTTTAGAAAAATTCCAAGAAAATTGATTTTTCCTTATTTTTTGAAAAAATCAATTAAAAATCAAGCGAAGGTTGAAAGCAGACCGATGCTACTTCCTCACGGCATCGTGTACCTAGTACGGATGCATGTCGCTGCGACCTTGTAAGAAATTGGGTGAAAATTCGGAAGCCACCAAAGAGAGTCAAAACCCGTGTCGCTATAGCCTTGGGTTTTGGCAAAAATGGGATATTTTTGGGAAAACTAGGTTATTTACTGAGCGTAACTCGGTTTGTCTCTGTTAGAGCCCAATTTGATTAGTGACGAGCCGATGCGAAGTAGTGGGGCCGCAGTTCCGGAAGGTTCTACTATTTTTTGGTGATTTTTTAGAAAAAATACCAACATAATTGATTTTTCCCTTATTTTTTCAAAAAAATCAAGTAAAAATGAAGCGAAGGTTCGAAACAGACCCGTTCCTCTTCTTATGGCATCGTGTACGCGACTGCGGATGCGTGTCGCATGACCTTGCAAGAAATTGGGTGAAAATTCGGAAGCCACCAAGAGAAGTCAAAACCAGTGTGCTATAGCCTTGGGTTTTGGGCAAAATCAGGATATTTTGGGAAAACTAGAGTATTTCTGTGACGTAACTCGGTTTGTCTCTGTTAGAGCCCAATTTGATTAAGTGACGAGCCGATCGAAGTAGTGGAGCACGAGTTCCGGAAGGTTCTACTATTTTTGGTGATTTTTAGAAAAATTCCAAGAAAATTGATTTTTCCTTATTTTTTGAAAAAATCAATTAAAAATCAAGCGAAGGTTGAAAGCAGGACCGGTGCTACTTCCTGCGGCATCGTGTACCTAGTACGGATGCATGTCGCATGACCTTGTAAGAAATTGGGTGAAAATTCGGAAGCCACCAAAGAGAGTCAAAACCCGTGCGCTATAGCCTTGGGTTTTGGCAAAAATGGGATATTTTTGGGAAAACTAGATTATTCTGCGAGCGTAACCGGTTTGTCTCTGTTAGAGCCCAATTTGATTCAGTGACGAGCACGTCGAAGTAGTGGGGCCGCAGTTCCGGAAGGTTCTACTATTTTTGGTGATTTTTAGAAAAAATACCAACATAATTGATTTTTCCTTATTTTTTCAAAAAATCAAGTAAAAATGAAGCGAAGGTTGAAAGCAGACTCGTTCCTCTTCTTATGGCATCGTGTACGCAGTCACGGATGCGTGTCGCATGACCTTGCAAGAAATTGGGTGAAAATTCGGAAGCCACCAAGAGAAGTCAAAACCAGTGTGCTATAGCCTTGGGTTTTGGGCAAAAATAGGATATTTTGGGAAAACTAGAGTATTCTATGAGCGTAACCCGGTTTGTCTCTGTTAGAGCCCAATTTGATTAGTGACGAGCCGTACTGAAGTAGTGGGGCACTGAGTTCCGGAAGGTTCTACTATTTTTGGTGATTTTTAGAAAAATACCAAGAAAATTGATTTTTCCTTATTTTTGAAAAAATCAAGTAAAAATCAAGCGAAGGTTCGAAACATGACACGTGCTTCTTCCTGCGGCATCGTGTACCGTAGTACGGACGCATGTCGCACGACCTTGTAAGAAATTGGGTGAAAATTCGGAAGCCACCAAGAGAAGTCAAAACCCGTGCGCTATAGCCTTGGGTTTTGGGCAAAAATAGGATATTTTGGGAAAACTAGAGTATTTCTGTGAGCGTAACGGGTTTGTCTCTATTAGAGCCCATTATGATTACGTGACGAGCCGTACGAAGTAGTTGGGGCCACGAGTTCAGGAAGGTTCTACTATATTTTGGTGATTTTTAGAAAAAATACCAAGAAAATTGATTTTTCCTTATTTTTTGAAAAAATCAAGTAAAAATCAAGCGAAGGTTCGAAGCAGACCGGTGCTTCTTCCTGCGGCATCGATGTACCTAGCTGCGGATGCATGTCGCACTGACCTTGTAAGAAATTGGGTGAAAATTCGGAAGCCACCAAAGAGAGTCAAAACCCGTGTGCTATAGCCTTGGGTTTTGGCAAAAATAGGATATTTTTGGGAAAACTAGAGTATTTCTGCGAGCGTAACTCGGTTTGTCTCTGTTAGAGCCCAATTTGATTAGTGACGAGCCAGTCGAAGTAGTGGAGCCTGCAGTTCCGGAAGGTTCTACTATTTTTGGTGATTTTTAGAAAAATACCAAGAAAATTGATTTTTCCTTATTTTTTGAAAAAAATCAAGTAAAAATCAAGCGAAGGTTCGAAACAGACCGATGCTACTTCCTACGGCATCGTGTACCTAGTACGGACGCATGTCGCACTGGCCTTGTAAGAAATTGGGTGAAAATTCGGAAGCCACCAAAGAGAGTCAAAACCCGTGCGCTATAGCCTTGGGTTTTGGCAAAAATAGGATATTTTTGGGAAAACTAGATTATTTCTGCGAGCGTAACTTGGTTTGTCTCTGTTAGAGCCCAATTTGATTAAGTGACGAGCCGTGCGAAGTAGTGGGGCCGCAGTTCCGGAAGGTTCTACTATTTTTGGTGATTTTTAGAAAAAATACCAAGAAAATTGATTTTTCCCTTATTTTTTAAAGAAATCAAGTAAAAATCAAGCGAAGGTTCGAAAGCAGACCGGTGCTTCTTCCTACGGCATCGTGTACCCGATCGCGGACGCATTTAGCATGACCTTGTAAGAAATTGGGTGAAAATTCGGAAGCCACCAAAGAAGTCCAAAACCTGTGTGCTATAGCTTGGGTTTTGGGCCAAAAATGGGATATTTTGGGAAAACTAGGGTATTCTGCGAGCGTAAACTGGTTTGTCTCTGTTAGAGCCCTATTTGGATTAGTGATGGCAGATGCGAAGTAGTGGGGCCTGCAGTTCCGGAAGGTTCTACTATTTTTGGTGATTTTTAGAAAAATACCAACATAATTGATTTTCCCTTATTTTTTGAAAAAATCAAGTAAAAATCAAGCGAAGGTTCGAAAGCAGACCAGTGCTTCTTCACTGTGGCATAGTGTACCCGATGCGGACGCGTGTGACACGGCCTTGCATGAAATTGGATGAAAATTCGGAAGCCACCAAGAGAAGTCCAAAACCAGTGCGCTATAGCCTTGGGTTTTGGGCAAAAATAGGATATTTTGGGAAAGCTAGAGCATTTCAGTGAGCGTAACTCGGTTTG
Organism: Murraya koenigii; assembly: GCA_025617385.1. Taxonomy (NCBI): domain Eukaryota; kingdom Viridiplantae; phylum Streptophyta; class Magnoliopsida; order Sapindales; family Rutaceae; genus Murraya; species Murraya koenigii. The sequence continues at coordinate 35,827,664 of CM046814.1, read as the reverse complement.
TCTCGTTAGAGCGCATTATGATTAAGTGACGAGCCGTACGAAGTAGTGGGGCCACGAGTTCCGGAAGGTTCTACTATTTTTGGTGATTTTTAGAAAAATACCAAGAAAATTGATTTTTCCTTATTTTTAAAAAATCAAGTAAAAATCAAAGCGAAGCTCGAAAGCAGACCGGTGCTTCTTCACTGTGGTATCGTGTACCCGATGCAGGACGCATTTGGCATGGCCTTGCAAGAAATTGGGTGAAAATTCAGAAGCCACCAAAGAGAGTCAAAACCCGTGTGCTATAGCTTGGATTTTGGGCAAAAATGGGATATTTTGGGAAAACTAGGGTATTCTGTGACGTAATGCGGTTTGTCTCTCTTAGAGCCCTATTTGGATTCGTGGCGAGCAGTCTGAAGTGGTGGGGCACAGTTCCCGGAAGGTTCTACTATTTTTTGGTGATTTTTTAGAAAAAATACTAAGAAAATTGATTTTTCCTTATTTTTTGAAAAAATCAAGTAAAAAATCAAGCGAAGGTTGAAAGCAGACCAGTGCTTCTTCACTGTGGCATCGTGTACCCAGTCGCAGACGCGTGTCGCACGGCCTTGTATGAAATTGGATGAAAATTCGGAAGCCACCAAAGAGAGTCAAAACCGTGTGCTATAGCCTTGGGTTTTGGGCAACAATAGGATATTTTGGGAAAACTAGAGTATTTACTGCGACGTAAGCCGGTTTGTCTCTGTTAGAGCCCTATTTGGATTAGTGACGAGCAGTGCGAAGTAGTGGGGCACGAGTTCCGGAAGGTTCTACTATTTTTGGTGATTTTTAGAAAAATACCAACAAAATTGATTTTTCCCTTATTTTTTGAAAAAATCAAGTAAAAAATCAAGCGAAGGTTCGAAACAGACCGGTGCTTCTTCCTCATGGCATCGTGTACGCAGTCACGGACGCATGTCGCACGACCTTGCAAGAAATTGGGTGAAAATTCGGAAGCCACCAAAGAGAGTCAAAACCCGTGTGCTATAGCCTTGGGTTTTGGGCAAAAATAGGATATTTTGGGAAAACTAGAGTATTTCTGTGAGCGTAACTGGGTTTGTCTCTATTAGAGCCCATTATGATTAGTGATGAGCCAGTCCGAAGTAGTTGGGGCCTGAGTTCGGGAAGGTTCTACTATATTTTGGTGATTTTTAGAAAAATACCAAGAAAATTGATTTTTCCATTATTTTTGAAAAAATCAAGTAAAAATCAAGCGAAGGTTCAAAGCAGGACCGATGCTTCTTCCTGCGGCATCGATGTACCTAGTCACGGATGCATGTCGCATGACCTTGTAAGAAATTGGGTGAAAATTCGGAAGCCACCAAAGAGAAGTCAAAACCAGTGTCGCTATAGCCTTGGGTTTTGGGCAAAAATAGGATATTTTGGGAAAACTAGATTATTTCTGCGAGCGTAACTCGGTTTGTCTCTGTTAGAGCCCAATTTGATTAGTGACGAGCCAGTACGAAGTAGTGGAGCCTGCAGTTCCGGAAGGTTCTACTATTTTTGGTGATTTTTAGAAAAATACCAACAAAATTGATTTTTCCTTATTTTTTGAAAAAATCAAGTAAAAATCAAGCGAAGGTTGAAAGCAGACCAGTGCTTCTTCTTATGGCATCGTGTACGCTAGCACGGATGCGTGTCGCATGACCTTGCAAGAAATTGGGTGAAAATTCGGAAGCCACCAAGAGAAGTCAAAACCCGTGTGCTATAGCCTTGGGTTTTGGGCAAAAATGGGATATTTTGGGAAAACTAGAGTATTTACTGTGAGCGTAACTCGGTTTGTCTCTGTTAGAGCCCAATTTGATTAGTGACGAGCCGTGCGAAGTAGTGGGGCCTGCAGTTCCGGAAGGTTCTACTATTTTTGGTGATTTTTAGAAAAAATACCAAGAAAATTGATTTTCCCTTATTTTTTAAAGAAATCAAGTAAAAATCAAGCGAAGGTTCGAAAGCAGACCAGTGCTTCTTCCTACGGCATCGTGTACCCGATCGCAGACAGCGTTTAGCATGGCCTTGTAAGAAATTGGGTGAAAATTCGGAAGCCACCAAAGAAGTCAAAACTCGTGTGCTATAGCTTGGGTTTTGGGCCAAAAATGGGATATTTTTGGGAAAACTAGGGTATTCTGTGAGCGTAAACCGGTTTGTCTCTGTTAGAGCCCTATTTGGATTAGTGACGAGCCGTACGAAGTAGTGGGGCCGCAGTTCCGGAAGGTTCTACTATTTTTGGTGATTTTTTAGAAAAATACCAACATAATTGATTTTTCCTTATTTTTTGAAAAAATCAAGTAAAAATCAAGCGAAGGTTCGAAACAGGACCGGTGCTTCTTCACGTGGCATAGTGTACCCGATGCGGACGCGTGTGCCACGGCCTTGCATGAAATTGGATGAAAATTCGGAAGCCACCAAAGAAGTCCAAAACCCGTGCGCTATAGCCTTGGGTTTTGGGCAAAAATAGGATATTTTGGGAAAGCTAGAGCATTTCAGTGAGCGTAACTCGGTTTGTCTCAGTTAGAGCGCATTATGATTCAGTGACGAGCCGTACGAGTAGTGGGGCACTGAGTTCCGGAAGGTTCTACTATTTTTGGTGATTTTTAGAAAAATACCAAGAAAATTGATTTTTCCTTATTTTTAAAAAAATCAAGTAAAAATCAAGCGAAGGTTCGAAAGCAGGACCCGTGCTTCTTCACGTGGTATCGTGTACCCAGTCACGGACGCATTTGGCATGGCCTTGCAAGAAATTGGGTGAAAATTCAGAAGCCACCAAGAGAAGTCAAAACCGGTGTGCTATAGCTTGGATTTTGGGCAAAAATGGGATATTTTGGGAAAACTAGGGTATTTCTGTGAGCGTAAACCGGTTTGTCTCTCTTAGAGCCCTATTTGGATTAGTGACGAGCTGTCATGAAGTAGTGGGGCCACGAGTTCCGGAAGGTTCTACTATTTTTGGTGATTTTTAGAAAAATACTAAGAAAATTGATTTTTCCCTTATTTTTTGAAAAAATCAAGTAAAAATCAAGCGAAGGTTCGAAAGCAGACCGTGCTTCTTCACTGTGGCATCGTGTACCCAGTGCGGACAGCGTGTCGCACGGCCTTGCATGAAATTGGATGAAAATTCGGAAGCCACCAAAGAAGTCCAAAACCGTGTGCTATAGCCTTGGGTTTTGGGCCAAAAATAGGATATTTTTGGGAAAACTAGAGTATTTACGTGAGCGTAAACCGGTTTGTCTCTGTTAGAGCCCTATTTGGATTAGTGACGAGCCGTGCGAAGTAGTGGGGCACTGAGTTCCGGAAGGTTCTACTATTTTTGGTGATTTTTAGAAACAATACTAAGAAAATTGATTTTTCCCTTATTTTTGAAAAAATCAAGTAAAAATCAAGCGAAGGTTCGAAACAGGACCCGTGCTTCTTCACATGGCATCGTGTACCCAGTCGCGGACGCGTGTCGCACGGCCTTGCATGAAATTGGATGAAAATTCGGAAGCCACCAAAGAGAGTCAAAACCCGTGCGCTATAGCCTTGGGTTTTGGGCAAAAATAGGATATTTTGGGAAAACTAGAGTATTTCTGCGAGCGTAAACCGGTTTGTCTCTGTTAGAGCCCTATTTGGATTAGTGACGAGCAGATACGGAGTAGTGGGGCACTGAGTTCCGGAAGGTTCTACTATTTTTGGTGATTTTTAGAAAAAATACTAAGAAAATTGATTTTTCCTTATTTTTTGAAAAAATCAAGTAAAAATCAAGCGAAGGTTGAAAGCAGACCCGTGCTTCTTCACTGTGGCATCGTGTACCCGATGCGGACGCGTGTCGTATGGCCTTGCATGAAATTGGATGAAAATTCGGAAGCCACCAAAGAGAAGTCAAAACCGGTGTGCTATAGCTTGGGTTTTGGGCAAAAATAGGATATTTTGGGAAAACTAGAGTATTTCTGTGACGTAACCAGGTTTGTCTCTGTTAGAGCCCTATTTGGATTAGTGACGAGCAGTCTGAAGTAGTGGGGCACAGTTCCGGAAGGTTCTACTATTTTTGGTGATTTTTTAGAAACAATACCAAGAAAATTGATTTTTCCCTTATTTTTTGAAAAAAATCAAGTAAAAATCAAACGAAGGTTCGAAACAGACCCGTGCTTCTTCCTCTGGCATCGTGTACCCAGTCTGAGACGCATTTGGCATGGCCTTGCAAGAAATTGGGTGGAAATTCGGAAGCCACCAAAGAGAGTCAAAAGCCAGTGCGCTATAGCCTTGGGTTTTGGGCAAAAAATGGGATATTTTTGGGAAAACTAGAGCATTTCAGCGAACGTAACCCGGTTTGTCTCTGTTAGAGCGCAATATGATTTGTGACGATCCGTCTGAAGTGTTGGGGCACAGTTCCCGGAAGGTTCTACTATTTTTTGGTGATTTTTTAGAAAAAATACCAAGAAAATTGATTTTTCCCTTATTTTTTCAAAAAAAATCAAGTAAAAATCAAACGAAGGTTCGAAACAGACCCGTGCTTCTTCCTCTGGCATCGTGTACCCGATGCTGGACAGCGTTTGTCACGGCCTTGCATGAAATTGGGTGAAAATTCAGAAACCACCAAAGAGAAGTCAAAACCCGTGTGCTATAGCTTGGGTTTTGGGCCAAAATGGGATATTTTGGGAAAACTAGGGTATTCTATGAGCGTAAACGGTTTGTCTCTGTTAGAGCCCTATTTGGATTAGTGACGAGCAGTCACGAAGTAGTGGGGCCTGCAGTTCCGGAAGGTTCTACTATTTTTGGTGAATTTTTAGAAACAATACCAACAAAATTGATTTTTCCTTATTTTTGAAAAAAATCAAGTAAAAATCAAGCGAAGGTTCGAAAGCAGGACCCGATGCTTCTTCCTGCGGCATCGTGTACCTAGATCGGACGCATGTCGCACGGCCTTGTAAGAAATTGGGTGAAAATTCGGAAGCCACCAAAGAAGTCAAAACCAGTGTGCTATAGCCTTGGGTTTTTGGCAAAAAATGGGATATTTTTGGGAAAACTAGATTATTTCTGCGAACGTAACCCGGTTTGTCTCTGTTAGAGCCCATTATGATTAAGTGACGAGCACGTGTGAAGTGTTGGAGCCGCAGTTCCGGAAGGTTCTACTATTTTTGGTGATTTTTAGAAAAATACCAAGAAAATTGATTTTCCCTTATTTTTTTAAAGAAATCAAGTAAAAATCAAACGAAGGTTCGAAACAGACCCGTGCTTCTTCCTCTGGCATCGTGTACCCAGTACGGACGCATTTGGCATGGCCTTGTAAGAAATTGGGTGAAAATTCAGAAGCCTCCAAAGAGAAGTCCAAAACTTGTGTGCTATAGCTAGGGTTTTGGGCCAAAAATGGGATATTTTTGGGAAAACAAGGGTATTTCTGCGAACATAAACTGGTTTGTCTCTGTTAGAGCCCTATTTGGATTAGTGACGAGCTGTCTGAAGTAATGGGGCACAGTTCCCGGAAGGTTCTACTATTTTTTGGTGATTTTTAAAAAAATACCAACATAATTGATTTTTCCCTTATTTTTTTGAAAAAAATCAAGTAAAAATCAAACGAAGGTTCGAAACAGACCCGTGCTTCTTCCTGTGGCATCGTGTACCCGATGCGGACAGCGTGTCGCACGGCCTTGCATGAAATTGGATGAAAATTCGGAAGCCACCAAAGAAGTCAAAACCCGTGTCGCTATAGCCTTGGGTTTTGGGCAAAATAGGATATTTTGGGAAAGCTAGAGCATTTCAGCGAGCGTAACTCGGTTTGTCTCTGTTAGAGCGCATTATGATTACGTGACGAGCCGTGCGAAGTAGTGGGGCACTGAGTTCCGGAAGGTTCTACTATTTTTGGTGATTTTTAGAAAAATACCAAGAAAATTGATTTTTCCTTATTTTTAAAAAAATCAAGTAAAAATCAAAGAAAGCTCAAAACAGGACCAGTGCTTCTTCACTGTGGTATCGTGTACCCGATCACGGACGCATTTGCACGGCCTTGCAAGAAATTGGGTGAAAATTCGGAAGCCACCAAAGAAGTCAAAACCGTGTGCTATAGCTTGGATTTTGGGCAAAAATGGGATATTTTTGGGAAAACTAGGGTATTTCTGCGAACGTAAACCGGTTTGTCTCTGTTAGAGCCCTATTTGGATTAGTGACGAGCCGTCTGAAGTAGTGGGGCACAGTTCCTGGAAGGTTCTACTATTTTTGGTGATTTTTTAGAAACAATACCAAGAAAATTGATTTTTCCCTTATTTTTTGAAAAAAATCAAGTAAAAATCAAACGAAGGTTGAAAGCAGGACCCGTGCTTCTTCACGTGGCATAGTGTACCCGATGCGGACAGCGTGTCGCACGGCCTTGCATGAAATTGGATGAAAATTCGGAAGCCACCAAGAGAAGTCCAAAACCAGTGCGCTATAGCCTTGGGTTTTGGGCAAAAATAGGATATTTTTGGGAAAATTAGGGTATTTCCGCGAACGTAACTCGGTTTGTCTCTGTTAGAGCCCTATTATGGATTAGTGACGAGCAGTCACGAAGTAGTGGGGCCGCAGTTCCGGAAGGTTCTACTATTTTTGGTGATTTTTAGAAAAAATACCAAGAAAATTGATTTTTCCTTATTTTTGAAAAAATCAAGTAAAAATCAAACGAAGGTTCAAAACAGGACCAGTGCTTCTTCACTGTGGCATCGTGTACCCAGTCACGGACGCATTTGCTACGGCCTTGCAAGAAATTGGGTGAAAATTCGGAAGCCACCAAAGAAGTCAAAACCCGTGTGCTATAGCTTGGGTTTTGGGCCAAAAATAGGATATTTTTGGGAAAACCAAGGTATTTCTGGGAACGTAAACCGGTTTGTCTCTGTTAGAGCCCTATTTGGATTAGTGACGAGCCGTCTGAAGTAGTGGGGCACAGTTCCCGGAAGATTCTACTATTGTTTGGTGATTTTTTAGAAAAAATACTAAGAAAATTGATTTTTCCCTTATTTTTTGAAAAAAATCAAGTAAAAATCAAACGAAGGTTCGAAACAGACCCGTGCTTCTTCCTGTGGCATCATGTACCCAGTACGGACGCGTGTCGCACGACCTTGCATGAAATTGGGTGAAAATTCGGAAGCGACCAAAGAGAAGTCCAAAACCCGTGCGCTATAGCCTTTGGTTTTGGGCCAAAAATGGGATATTTTTGGGAAAGCTATGGTATTTCTGCGAATGTAACACGGTTTGTCTCTGTTAGAGCCCAATTTGATTCGTGACGAGCCGTCTGAAGTAGTGGGGAACAGTTCCCAGAAGGTTCTACTATTTTTTGGTAGTTTTTTAGAAAAAATACCAAGAAAATTGATTTTTCACTTATTTCTTGAAAAAAATCAAGTAAAAATCAAAGGATGGTTCGAAACAGACCCGTGCCTCTTCTTGTGGCATCGTGTACCCAGTACAGACACGTGTCGCACGGTTCTGCAAGAAATTCGATGAAAATTCGGAAGCCACCAAAGAGAAGTCCAAAACCCGTGTGCTATAGCCTTGGGTTTTGGGCAAAATCTGATATTTTTGGGAAAACTATGGTAGTTATGTGAGCGTAACTTGGTTTGTCTCTGTTAGAGCCAATTTGATTACGTGACGAGGCGTCACGAAGTAGTGGGGCACGAGTTCCCGGAAGGTTCTACTATTTATTGGTGATTTTTTAGAAAAAATACCAAGAAAATTGATTTTTCCCTTATTTTTTGTAAAAGTTCAAGTAAAAATGAAACGAAGGTTCGAAACAGACACGTGCCTCTTCCTGTGGCATCATGTACCCAGTACGGATGCGTGTCGCATGGCCTTGCATGAAATTGGGTGAAAATTCGGAAGCCACCAAAGAGAAGTCAAAACCCGTGCGCTATAGCCTTGGGTTTTGGGCCAAAATAGGATATTTTGGGAAAGCTATGGTATTTCCACGAGCGTAACCGGTTTGTCTCGTTAGAGCCCAATTTGATTCAGTGACGAGCCAGTACGAAGTAGTGGGGAACAGTTCCCGGAAGGTTCTACTATTTTTTGGTGATTTTTGAGGAAAAATACCAAGACAATTGATTTTTCCCTTATTTTTTGAAAAAATCAAGCGAAGGTGCGAAGCAGGACTCGTGCTTCTTCACGTGGCATCCATGTACCCAATCTCGATGCATGTCGCCGCGACCTTGCATGAATTTGGGTGAAAATTCGGAAGCCACCAAAGAGAAGTCCAAAACCCGTGTGCTATAGCTTGGGTGTTGAGCCAAAAATGGGATATTTTTGAGAAAAATAGGGTATTTCTGCGAACGTAACCCCGTTTGTCTCTGTTAGAGCCATATTTGAATTAGTGATGAGTCGTCTGAAGTAGTGGGGTAGAGTTCCCGGAAGGTCCTACTATTTATTGGTGATTTTTTAGAAAAAATACCAAGAAAATTGATTTTTCCCTTATTTTTGAAAAAATCAAGTAAAAATCAATTCGAAACAAACCTGTGCCTCTTCTTGTGGCATCGTGTATGCAGTACGGATGCTTGTCGCACGGCCCTGCAAGAAATTGGGTGAAAATTGCCACCAAAGAGAAGTCCCAAACCCATGTGCTATAGCCTTGGGTTTTGGGCCAAAATAGGATATTTTTGGGAAAACAAGAGTATTTATCTGAGCGTAATCCGGTTTGTCTCGTTAGAGTCCAATTTGATTCAGTGACGAGCCATATGAAGTAGTGGGGCACAGTTCCCAGAAGGTTCTACTATTTTTTGGTGATTTTTTAGAAAAAATACCAAGAAAATTGATTTTTCCCTTATTTTTTGAAAAAAAATCAAGTAAAAACCAAACGAACGTTCGAAACAGACCCGTGCCTCTTCCTGTGGCATCGTGTACCCAGTACAAACCCGTGTCGCACGGTCCTGTAAGAAATTGGGTGAAAATTTCGATGCCACCAAAGATAAGTCCAAAACCCGTGTGCTATACCTTGGGTTTTGGGCCAAAATTGGGATATTTTTGGGAAAACTATGGTATTTCTGCGAACGTAACCCGGTTTGTGTCTGTTAGAGCCCTATTTAGATTAGTGACGAGCCAGTGCGAAGTAGTGGGGCCACGAGTTCCGGAAGGTTCTACTATTTTTGGTGATTTTTAGAAAAATACCAACAAAATTGATTTTCCCTTATTTTTTGGAAAAATCAAGTAAAAATCAATGGAAGGTTCGAAACAGAACACGTGCCTCTTCTTGTGGCATCGTGTACCCAGTCTGAATACGTGTCCCACGGTCCTGCAAGAAATTGGGTGAAAATTCGGAAGCCACCAGAGAGAAGTCCAAAACCCGTGTGCTATAGCCTTGGGTTTTGGGCCAAAAATTTGTTATTTTTGGGAAAACTATGGTATTCTATGAGCGTAACTTTGGTTTGTCTCTGTTAGAGCCCAATTTGATTCGTGACGAGACGTCTGAAGTAGTGGGCACAGTTCCCGGAATGTTCTACTATTTTTTGGTGATTTTTTAGGAAAAATACCAAGAAAATTGATTTTTCCCTTATTTTTGAAAAAAATCAAGTAAAAATCAAGCGAAAGTTTAAACAGGACCCGTGTTTCTTCTTACGGCATCGTGTACCACTGTCTGAGCAGCGTTTGGCATGGCCTTGCAAGAAATTGGGTGAAAATTCGGAAGCCACCAAAGAGAAGTCCAAAACCCGTGTGCTATAGCTTGGGTTTTGGGTCAAAAATGGGATATTTTTGAGAAAAATAGGGTATTTCTGCGAACGTAACCCTGTTTGTCTCTGTTAGAGCCCTATTTGGATTAGTGACGAGCCGTCTGAAGTAGTGGGACACAGTTCCCGGAAGGTTCTACTATTTTTTAGTGATTTTTTAGAAAAAATACCAAGAAAATTGATTTTTCCCTTATTTTTTGAAAAAAATCAAGTAAAAATCAAAGGAAGGTCGAAACAGACCCGTGCCTCTTCTTATGGCATCGTGTATGCGATCTGGACGCTTGTCGCACTGCACCTGCAAGAAATTGGGTGAAAATTGCCACCAAAGAGAGTCAAAACCAGTGTGCTATAGCCTTGGGTTTTGGGCCAAATAGGATATTTTGGGAAAACTATGGTATTCTATGAGCGTAACTCGGTCTATCTCTGTTAGAGACCATTTTGATTCGTGACGAGCCGTCTAAAGTAGTGAGGCACAGTTTTCAGAAGGTTATACTATTTTTTAGTGATTTTTTAGAAAAAATACCAAGAAAATTGATTTTTCCCTTATTTTTTGAAAAAATCAAGTAAAAATCAAACGAAAGTTCGAAATAGACCCGTGTTTCTTCTTCTGGCATCGTGTACCCAGTACGAACCCGTTTGGCATGGCCTTGCAAGAAATTGGGTGAAAATTCGGAAGCCACCAAAGAGAAGTGCAAAACCCGTGTGCTATAGATTGGGTTTTGGGTCAAAAATAGGATATTTTTGAGAAATATAGAGTATTCTGCGAGCGTAATCCTATTTGTCTCAGTTAGAGCCCTATTTGGATTAGTGACGAGCAGTGCGAAGTAGTGGGACCACAGTTCCGGAAGGTTCTACTATTTTTGGTATTTTTTAGAAAAATACCAAGAAATGATTTTTCACTTATTTTTTGAAACAAATCAAGTAAAAAATCAAAGGAAGGTTCGAAAGCAGAACACGTGCCTCTTCTTGTGGCATCGTGTACCCAGTCTGAACACGTGTCGTACGGTCCTGCAAGAAATTGGGTGAAAATTCAGAAGCCACCAAAGAGAAGTCAAAACCAGTGTGCTACTGACCTTGGGTTTTGGGCCAAAACTCTGATATTTTTGTGAAAACTATTGTATTTACTGAGCGTAACTTGGTTTGTCTCGTTACAGTCTAATTTGATTCGTGACGAGGCGTCTGAAGTAGTCGGACACGAGTTCCGGAAGGTTCTACTATTTTTTGGTGATTTTTTTGGAAAAATACCAAGACAATTGATTTTTCCCTTATTTTTTGAAAAAAATCAAGCGAAGGTTGAAAGCAGACCGTGGTTCTTCCTGTGGCATCGTGTACCCGATCTTGATGCGTGTCGCATGGCCTTGCATGAATTTGGGTGAAAATTCGGAAGCCACCAAAGAGAAGTTCAAAACTCGTGCGCTTATAGCCTTGGGTTTTGAGCCAAAAATGGGATATTTTTGGGAAAACTATGGTATTTCTCAAAAACGTAACCCTGTTTGTCTCTGTTAGAGCCCTATTTGGATTAGTGACGAGCAGATGCGAAGTAGTGAGAGTGCAGTTCCGGAAGGTTCTACTATTTTTTGGTATTTTTTAGAAAAAATACCAAGAAAATTGATTTTTCCCTTATTTTTTGAAAAAATCAAGTAAAAATCAAAGGAAGGTTCGAAACAGACCCATGCTTCTTCCTCTGGCATCGTGTACCCAGTACGGACATGTTTGGCATGGCCTTGCAAGAAATTGGGTGAAAATTCGGAAGCCACCAAAGAGAAGTGCAAAACCCGGGTGCTATAGCTTGGGTTTTAGGCCAAAAAGGATATTTTTGAAAAAAATAGGGTGAAAATTCGGAAGCCACCAAAGAGAAGTGCAAAACCCGTGTGCTATAGCTTGGCTTTTGGGCCAAAAATGGGATATTTTTGAAAAAAATAGGGTATTCCTGCGAACGTAACCCGGTTTGTCTCTGTTATAGCCCTATTTGGATTAGTGTCGAGCCGTCTGAAGTAGTGGGACACAGTTCCAGGAAGGTTCTACTATTTTTTGGTGATTTTTTTGGAAAAAATACCAAGAAAATTTATTATTCCCTTATTTTTTGAAAAAAAATCAAGTAAAAATGAAACGAAGGTTCGAAACAGACCCGTGCTTCTTTCTCTGGAATCGTGTACCCAGTACAGACGTGTTCGGCATGGCTTTGCAAGAAATTCGGTGAAAATTCGAAAGCCACCAAAGAGAAGTCCAAAACCCGTGTGCTATAGCTTGGGTTTTGGGTCAAAAATGGGATATTTTGAGAAAAATACGGTATTTCTTCGAACGTAACCCTGTTTGTCTCTGTTAAAGCCCTATTTGGATTAGTGACGAGCCGTCAGAAGTATTGGGACACAGTTCCCGGAAGGTTCTACTATTTTTTTGTGATTTTTTGGAAAAAATACCAACAAAATTGATTTTTCCCTTATTTTTTGAAAAAAAATCAAGTAAAAATGAAACGAAGGTTCTAAACAGACCCGTGCTTCTTTCTCTGGAATCGTGTACCCAGTACGGACGTGTTCGCCATGGCTTTGCAAGAAATTGGGTGAAAATTCGAAAGCCACCAAAGAGAAGTCCAAAACCCTTGTGCTATAGGTTTTGGGTCAAAAATGGGATAGTTTTTGGTGATTTTTTAAAAAAAATACCAAAAAAAATGATTTTTCCCTTTTTTTTTGAAAAAAATCAAGTAAAAATCAAACGAAAGTTTGAAACAGACCCGTGCTTCTTCTTATGGCATCGTGTACCCAGTACGAACGCGTTTGGCATGGCCTTGCAAGAAATTGGGTGAAAATTCGGAAGCCACCAAAGAGAAGTCCAAAACCCGTGTGCTATAGCTTTGGTTTTGTGCCAAAAATGGGATATTTTTGAGAAAAATAGGTTATTTCTGCGAATGTAACCCTGTTTGTCTCTGTTAGAGCCCTATTTGGATTAGTGAAGAGTCGTCTGAAGTAGTGGGGCACAGTTCCCGGAAGGTTCTACTATTTTTTGGTGATTTTTTTAAAAAAATACCAAGAAAATTGATTTTTCCTTTATGTTTTGAAAAAAATAAAGTAAAAATCAAACGAAGGTTCAAAGCAGACCAGTGCTTCTTCCTCGCGGCATCGTATATCCGATCACGGATGGGTTTGGCACGTCCTTGAAAGAAATTGGGTGAAAATTCGGAAGCCACCAAAGAGAAGTCCAAAACCCGTGTGCTATAGCTTGGGTTTTGTGCCAAAAATGGGATATTTTTGGGAAAACTATAGTATTTCTATGAGCGTAACTTGGGTTTGTCTCGTTAGAGCCCAATTTGATTCAGTGATGAGCCAAATGCGAAGTAGTGGGGCATAGTTCCCGAAAGGTTCTACTATTTTTTAGTGATTTTTTAGAAAAAATACCAACAAAATTGATTATTCCCTTATTTTTTGAAAAAAAATCAAGTAAAAATCAAACGAAGGTTCAAAACAGACCCGTGCTTCATTCTCGTGGCATTGCGTATGCATTACGGACGCGTGTAGCACAGCCTTGCAAGAAATTGGGTGAAAATTCGGAAGCCACCAAAGAGAAGTCCAAAACCCGTGTGCTATAGCTTTGGTTTTGGGCCAAAAATGGGATATTTTTAGGAAAACTATGGTATTTCTGCGAACGTAACCCGGTTTGTCTCTGTTAGAGCCCAATTTGATTCGTGACGAGCCGTCTGAAGTAGTGGGACACAGTTCCCGGAAGGTTCTACTATTTTTTTCATGATTTTTTAGAAAAAATACCAAGAAAATTGATTTTTCCCTTATTTTATGAAAAAAATCAAGTAAAAATCAAGCGAAGGTTGAAGCTGACCGTGCTTCTTTCTACGGCAGCGTGTACCCGATGCGGACGGCGTTCGGCATGGCTTTGCAAGAAATTGGGTGAAAATTCAAAATCCACCAAGAGAAGTCAAAACCAGAGTGCTATAGCTTGGGTTTTGTGCCAAAATAGGATATTTTTAGAAAACAAGGGTATTTCTTGAAGTTAACTCGGTTTGTCTCTGTTAGAGCCCTATTTGGATTAGTGACGAGCCAGTGCGAAGTAGTGGAGCACGCAGTTCCGGAAGGTTCTACTATTCTTTGGTGATTTTTTAGAAAAATACCAACAAAATTGATTTTCCCTTATTTTTGGGAAAAATCAAGTAAAAATCAAAGAATGGTTCGAAAGCAGACCGGTGCCTCTTCTTGTACCATCGTGTATACAATACTGGATGGCGTGTCGTACGCGCCTACAAGAAATTGGGTGAAAATTCGGAAGCCACCAAAGAGAGTCAAAACCAGGTGTGCTATAGCTTGGGTTTTGTGCCAAAATAGGATATTTTTGAGAAAACAAGGGTATTTCTGTGAGCGTAACTTGGTTTGTCTCTGTTAGAGCCCTATTTGGATTAGTGACGAGCCGATGCGAAGTAGTGGGGCCGCAGTTCCGGAAGGTTCTACTATTTTTGGTGATTTTTAGAAAAATACCAACAAAAGTGATTTTTCCCTTATTTTTTGGGAAAAAACAAGTAAAAATCAAAGGAAGGTTCGAAACAGACCCGTGCCTCTTCTTGTACCATCGTGTATGCAGTACTGGACGGCGTGTCGCACGACCTGCAAGAAATTGGGTGAAAATTCGGAAGCCACCAAAGAAGTCAAAACCAGAGTGCTATAGCTTGGGTTTTGTGCCAAAATAGGATATTTTTGGGAAAACAAAGGTATTTCTTGAAGTTAACTCGGTTTGTCTCTGTTAGAGCCCTATTTGGATTAGTGACGAGCCGTCTGAAGTAGTGGGGCACAGTTCCCGGAAGGTTCTACTATTTTTTGGTGATTTTTTTAAAAAAATACCAAGAAAATTGATTTTTCCTTTATGTTTTGAAAAAAATAAAGTAAAAATCAAACGAAGGTTCGAAACAGACCCGTGCTTCTTCCTCTGGCATCGTATATCCAGTACGGATGGGTTTGGCACGTCCTTGAAAGAAATTGGGTGAAAATTCGGAAGCCACCAAAGAGAAGTCCAAAACCCGTGTGCTATAGCTTGGGTTTTGTGCCAAAAATGGGATATTTTTGGGAAAACTATGGTATTTCTGCGAACGTAACCCGGTTTGTCTCTGTTAGAGTCCAATTTGATTCGTGATGAGCAGAATGCGAAGTAGTGGGGCCACGAGTTCCGAAAGGTTCTACTATTTTTTAGTGATTTTTTAGAAAAAATACCAACAAAATTGATTATTCCCTTATTTTTTGAAAAAAATCAAGTAAAAATCAAACGAAGGTTCGAAACAGACCCGTGCTTCATTCTCGTGGCATTACGTATGCATTACGGACGCGTGTAGCACGACCTTGCAAGAAATTGGGTGAAAATTCGGAAGCCACCAAGAGAAGTCAAAACCGTGTGCTATAGCTTTGGTTTTGGGCCAAAAATGGGATATTTTAGGAAAACTATGGTATTTACTGCGAGCGTAACCTGGTTTGTCTCGTTAGAGCCCAATTTGATTACGTGACGAGCCGATGCGAAGTAGTGGGACCACGGTTCCGGAAGGTTCTACTATTTTTTTCATGATTTTTTAGAAAAAATACCAAGAAAATTGATTTTTCCCTTATTTTATGAAAAAAATCAAGTAAAAATCAAACGAAGGTTCGAAACAGACCCGTGCTTCATTCTCGTGGCATTGCGTATGCATTACGGACGCGTGTAGCACAGCCTTGCAAGAAATTGGGTGAAAATTCGGAAGCCACCAAGAGAAGTCAAAACAGAGTGCTATAGCTTGGGTTTTGTGCCAAAATAGGATATTTTTAGAAAACAAGGGTATTTCTTTCGAAGTTAACTTGGTTTGTCTACTGTTAGAACCCTATTTGGATTAGTGACGAGCCGTACGAAGTAGTGGAGACACCGATTCTAGGAAGGTTCTACTATTCTTTGGTGATTTTTAGAAAAAATATAAATAAAATTGATTGTTCCCTTATTTATTGAAAAAAATCATGAAAAAATCAAAGGAAGGTTCGAAACAGACCCGTGCCTCTTCTTGTGGCATCGTGTATGCGATCTCGGACACGTGTCGCTCGGCCACTGCAAGAAATTGGGTGAAAATTCGAAAGCCACCAAGAGAAGTCAAAACCCGTGTGCTATAGCATTGGGTTTTGTGCCAAATAGGATATTTTGAGAAAACAAGGGTATTCTCTGAGCGTAACCGGTTTGTCTCTGTTAGCTTTGGTTTTGGGCCAAAAATGGGATATTTTTGAGAAAAATAAGGTCTTTCTGCGAACGTAACCCTGTTTGTCTCTGTTAGAGCCCTATTTGGATTAGTGACGAGCGGTCTGAAGTAGTGGGGCACAGTTCCCGGGAGGTTCTGCTATTTTTTGGTGATTTTTATAAAAATACCAACAACATTGATTTTTCCCATATTTTTTGAAAAAAATCAAGCGAAGGTTGAAAGCAGGACCCGTGCTTCTTCACGTGGCATCGTATACCCGATGCAGACTGGCGTGTCATGAGGCCTTGCATGAAATTGGGTGAAAATTCGGAAGCCACAAAAGAGAAGTCCGACACCCGTGCGCTATAGCCTTGGGTTTTGGGCCAAAAATGGGATATTTTTGGGAAAACTATGGTATTTCTGCGAACGTAACCCGGTTTGTCTCTGTTAGAGGCCAATTTGATTCGTGACGAGCCGTGCGAAGTAGTGAGAGCACTGAGTTCCGGAAGGTTCTACTATTTTTAATTATTTTTAGAAAAAATACCATCAAAATAGATTTTTCCTTATTTTTTGAAAAAATCAAGTAAAAATCAAGCGAAGGTTCGAAAGCAGACCAGTGCTTCTTCCTCACGGCATTGTGTACCACTGTACGGATGCTTTTGTCATGGCCTTGCAAGAAATTGGGTGAAAATTCGAAAGCCACCAAGAGAAGTCCAAAACCCGTGTGCTATAGCTTTGGTTTTGGGCCAAAAATGGAATATTTTTGAGAAAAATAAGGTCTTTCTGCGAACGTAACCATGTTTGTCTCTGTTAGAGCCCTATTTGGATTAGTGACGAGTAGATGCGAAGTAGTGGGGCCACGAGTTCCGGAAGGTTCTACTATTTTTGGTGATTTTTTGAAAAATACCAACAAAATTGATTTTTCCTTATTTTTGGAAAAAATCAAGTAAAAATCAAAGGAAGGTTCGAAACAGACCGTGCCTCTTCTTGTACCATCGTGTATGCTGATGCGGACGGCGTGTCGTATGGCCTGCAAGAAATTGGGTGAAAATTCGGAAGCCACCAAAGAAGTCAAAACCGGTGTGCTATAGCTTGGGTTTTGTGCCAAAAATAGGATATTTTTGAGAAAACAAGGGTATTCTACTGAGCGTAACTCGGTTTGTCTCTGTTAGAGCCCTATTTGGATTAGTGACGATCCGATGCGAAGTAGTGGAGACACGAGTTCCGGAAGGTTCTACTATTTTTTGGTGATATTTTAGAAAAATACCAAGAAAATTGATTTTTCCTTTATTTTTAGAAAAAATAAAGTAAAAATCAAGCGAAGGTTCGAAACAGGACCAGTGAATCTTCCTACGGCATCGTGTACCCAATCGCGGACGGGTTTGGCACGTCCTTGAAAAAATTGGGTGAAAATTCGGAAACCACCAAAGAAGTCAGAACCAGTGTGCTATAGCTTGGGTTTTGTGCCAAAAATGGGATATTTTTGGGAAAACTATGGTATTCTGTGAGCGTAACTTGGGTTGTCTCTGTTAGAGCCCAATTTGATTAAGTGATGAGCACGTCCGAAGTAGTGGGGCACGAGTTCCGGAAGGTTCTACTATTTTTAGTGATTTTTAGAAAAATACCATCAAAATTGATTTTCCCTTATTTTTTGAAAATGATCAAGTAAAAATCAAGCGAAGGTTCGAAAGCAGACCCGTGCTTCTTCCTCACGGCATCGTGTACCACGTCTGCGGACGCGTTTGGCTCGTCCTTGAAAGAAATTGGGTGAAAATTCAGAAGCCACCAAAGAGAAGTCCAAAACCCGTGTGCTATAGCTTGGGTTTTGTGCCAAAAATGGGATATTTTTGGAAAAACTATGGTATTCTATGAGCGTAACTTCGGTTTGTCTCTGTTAGAGCCCAATTTGGATTAGTGACGAGCAGTCTAAAGTCAGTGAGAGCACTGATTTCTCGGAAGGTTCTACTATTTTTTGGTGATTTTTAAAAAAATACCAAAAAAAATGATTTTTCCCTTTTTTTTTGAAAAAATCAAGTAAAAATCAAACGAAAGTTTGAAACAGACCCGTGCTTCTTCTTTTGGCATCGTGTACCCAGTACGAACGCGTTTGGCATGGCCTTGCAAGAAATTGGGTGAAAATTCGGAAGCCACCAAAGAGAAGTCCAAAACCCGTGTGCTATAGCTTTGGTTTTGTGCCAAAAATGGGATATTTTTGAGAAAAATAGGTTATTTCTGCGAATGTAACCCTGTTTGTCTCTGTTAGAGCCCTATTTGGATTAGTGAAGAGTCGTCTGAAGTAGTGGGGCACAGTTCCCGGAAGGTTCTACTATTTTTTGGTGATTTTTTTGAAAAAATACCAAGAAAATTGATTTTTCTTTATTTTTGAAAAAAATAAAGTAAAAATCAAAAGAAGGTTCGAAACAGACCCGTGCATCTTCCTCTGGCATCGTGTACCCAGTCTGGACGCATTTGGCACATCATTGAAAGAAATTGGGTGAAAATTCGGAAGCCACCAAAGAGAAGTCCAAAACCCGTGTACTATAGCTTGGGTTTTGTGCTAAAAATGGGATATTTTTGGGAAAACTATGGTATTTCTATGAGCGTAACCAGGTTTGTCTCTGTTAGAGCCCTAGTTGGATTAGTGACGGCCAGTCTAAAGTAGTGGAGCCACGGTTTCTCGGAAGGTTCTACGATTTTTGGCATTTTTGAAAAATACCAACAAAATTGATTTTTCCATATTTTTAGAAAAAATCAAGTAAAAATCAAAGGAAGGTTCGAAACAGAACACGTGCCTCTTCTTGTGGCATGGTGTATGCGATCGCGGACGGCGTGTCGCACGACCACGCAAGAGATTAGGTGAAAATTCGGAAGCCACCAAGAGAAGTCAAAACCGGTGTGCTATAGCTTTGGTTTTGGGCCAAAAATGGGATATTTTTGAGAAAAATAAGGTCTTCTACGTGAGCGTAACCATGTTTGTCTCTGTTAGAGCCCTATTTGGATTAGTGACGAGCCGTGTGAAGTAGTGGCGCACAGTTCCCGGAAGCTTCTACTATTTTTTGGTGATTTTTTAGAAAAAATAGCAACAAAATTGATTTTTTCCTTATTTTTTGGAAAAAATAAAGTAAAAATCAAAGGAAGGTTCGAAACAGACCCGTGCCTCTTCTTGTGGCATCGTATACACAGTACAGACACGTGTCGCACGGTCCTGCAAGAAATTGGGTGAAAATTCGGAAGCCAGCAAAGAGAAGTCCAAAACCCGTGTGCTATAGCCTTGGGTTTTGGGCCAAAATGATATTTTCGGAAAACTATGGTATTTACGCATGCGTAACTTGGTTTGTCTCTGTTAGAGCCCAATTTGATTAGTGACGAGGCGTGCGAAGTAGTGGAGACACGATTCTTGGGAAGGTTCTACTATTTTTGGGTGATTTTTTAGGAAAAATACCTAGACAATTGATTTTTCCCTTATTTTTTGAAAAAAATCAAACGAAGGTTCGAAACAGACCCGTGCTTCTTCTTGTGGCATCGTGTGTACGATCTTGCGGCGTGTCGCTGCAGCCTTGCAAGAAATTGGGTGAAAATTCGGAAGCCACGAAAGAAGTCAAAACCAGTGCGCTATAGCCTTGGGTTTTGGGCCAAAAATGGGATATTTTGGGAAAACTATGGTATTCTGTGAGCGTAACTCGGTTTGTCTCTGTTAGAGCCCATTATGATTAAGTGACGGCAGATGCGAAGTAGTAGGGAGCTGTTCCGGAGCGTTCGACTATTTTTGATGATTTTTAGAAAAATACCAACAAAATTGATTTTTCCGTTATTGTTTGAAAAAATCAAGTAAAAATCAAGCGAAAGTTCGAAATAGGCAGGTGCCTCTTCTTGTGGCATCGTGTACCCAGTACGGACGCGTGTCGCATGGCCCTGCAAGAAATTGGGTGAAAATTCGTAAGCCACCAAAGAGAAGTCCAAAACCCGTGTGCTATAGCATTAGGTTTTGGGCCAAAAATGGGATATTTTTTAGAAAACTAGGGTATTCTGCGAACATAATCCGGTTTGTCTACATCACGACCTTATTTGGATTACGTGACGAGCCATACGAAATAGTGGGGCAAAGTTTTCAGGAAGATTCTACTATTTTTAGTGATTTTTAGAAAAATACCAATAAAATTGATTTTTCCCTTATTTTTTGAAAAAATCAAGTAAAAATCAAACGAAGGTTCGAAAGCAGACAGGTGCCTCTTCTTGTGGCATCGTGTATGCGATGCTGGACCGGCGTGTCGCATGACCTGCAAGAAATTGGGTGAAAATTCGGAAGCCACCAAGAGAAGTCCAAAACCGGTGTGCTATAGCCTTTGGTTTTGGGCAAAAAATGAGATATTTTGGGAAAACTAGAGTATTTACTGAGCGTAACCTAGTTTGTCTCTGTTAGAGCCAATTTGATTTGTGATGTCTTTGTCTCAAGTAGTAAGGCCACGAGTTCGAGAAGGTTCTACTATTTTTGGTGATTTTTAGAATAAATACCAAGAAAATTGATTTTTCCTTATTTTTGAAAAAATCAAGTAAAAATCAAGCGAAAGTTCTAAACAGACCCGTGCTTCTTCCTCCGGCATTGTGTACCCGATCGCGGACGTGTTTGGCATGGCCTTGCAAGAAATTGGGTGAAAATTCGGAAGCCACCAAGAGAAGTCCAAAACCGGTGTGTTATAGCTTGGGTTTGGGCCAAAAATAGGATATTTTTGAGAAAAATAGGGTATTCTGCGAAAGTAACCTGTTTGTCTCTGTTAGAGCCCTATTTGGATTAGTGACGAGCCATGCGAAGTAGTGGGGCCACGAGTTCGGGAAGGTTCTACTATTTTTGGTGATTTTTAGGAAAAATACCAAGAAATTTGTTTTTCCTTATTTTTTGAAAAAATCAAGTAAAAATCAAGCGAAGGTTGAAAGCAGACCAGTGCCTCTTCACTGTGGCATCGTGTACCCAGTCTGGAACACGTGTGGCACGGTCACGTAGAAATTGGGTGAAAATTCCAAAGCCACCAAAGAAGTCAAAACACGTGTGCTATAGCCTTGGGTTTTGTGCCAAAGTGGATATTTTGGGAAAACTATAGTATTCTATGAGCGTAACTTGGTTTGTCTCTGTTAGAGCCCAATTTGATTAAGTGACAGTTTGTTTGAAGTAGTGGCCTTACAGTTTTAGAAGGTTCTACTATTTTTGGTGATTTTTAGAAAAATACCAACAAAATTGATTTTCCCTTATTTCTTAGAAAACAATCAAGTAAAAATCAAAGGAAGGTTCGAAAGCAGAACACGTGCCTCTTCTTGTGGCATTGCGTGTCGCGATCCGGACACGTGTCGCACGGCCACTGTAAGAAATTGGCTGAAAATTCGGAAGCCACCAAGAGAAGTCAAAACCAGTGTGCTATAGCTTGGGTTTTGTGCCAAAAATAGGATTTTTGGGAAAACTAGGGTATTTCTTTGAGCGTAACCCGAGTTTTCTCTGTTAGAACCTTAGTTGGATTAGTGGCGAGCCATACGAAGTAGTGGGGCACGAGTTCCGAGAAGGTTCTACTTTTTGGTGATTTTTTGAAAAACACCAAGAAAATTGATTTTCCCTTATTTTTGAAAAAATCAAGTAAAAAATCAAGCGAAGGTTCGAAACAGGACCGGTGCTTCTTCCTACGGCATCGTGTACCCGGTCTGAGCGTGTGTTGCACGGCCTTGCAAGAAATTGGGTAAAATTCGGAAGCCACCAAAGAGAGTCAAAACTACGTGCACTATAACCTTGGGATTTGGGATAAAAATGGGATATTTTTGGGAAAATTATGGTATTTGTGCGAACTTAACCCGGTTTGTCTCTGTCAGAGCTCTATTTGGATTCATAACGAGACATCTGAAGTAGTAGGGAACAGTTCCCGGAAGGTTCTACTATTTTTTTGTAATCTTTTAGAAAAAGTACCAACAAAATTGATTTTTCCCTTATTTCTTAGAAAAAATCAAGTAAAAATCAAAGGAAGGTTGAAAGCAGAACACGTGCCTCTTCTTGTGGCATTGAGTATGCGATGCGGACGGCGTGTCGCCTGCACCGCAAGAAACTAGCTGAAAATTCGGAAGCCACCAAGAGAAGTCAAAACCCGTATGATATAGCCTTGGGTTTGGGCCAAAAATAGGATATTTTGAGAAAACTAGAGTATTTCTGTGAGCGTAACACGGTTTGTCTCGTTAGATCCCAATTTCATTCGTGACGAGCACGTCCGAAGTAGTGAGAGCCACGAGTTCACGGAAGGTTCTACTATTTTTGGTGATTTTTAGAAAAAATACCAAGAAAATTGATTTTTCCATTATTTTTGAAAAAATCAAGTAAAAATCAAGCGAAAGTTCGAAACGAGACCCGTGCTTCTTCCTACGGCATCGTGTACCGCAGTGCGGACGTGTTTGGCATGGCCTTCAAGAAATTGGGCGAAAATTCGGATGCCACCAAGAGAAGTCAAAACCAGGTGTGTTATAGCTTGGGTTTTGGGCAAAATAGGATATTTTTGAGAAAAATAGAGTATTTACTGAAAGTAACCATGTTAGTCTCTGTTAGAGCCCTATTCAGATTAGTGACGAGCAAGTGCGAAGTAGTGGGGCACGAGTTCCGGAATGTTCTACTATTTTTTGGTGATTTTTAGAAATAATACCAAGAAATTTGTTTTTCCATTATTTTTGAAAAAATAAGTAAAAATCAAACAAAGGTTGAAAGCAGGACCAGTGCCTCTTCACGTGGCATCGTGTACCCAGTCTGGAACACGTGTGGCACGGTCCTGTAAGAAGTGGGTGAAAATTCCAAAGCCACCAAAGAAGTCAAAACCGGTGTGCTATAGCCTTGTGTTTTGGTCCAAAAATGGGATATTTTTCAGAAAAATAGGGTATTTATGTGAAAGTAACCCTGTTTGTCTCTGTTAGAGCCCTATTTGGATTAGTGACGAGCCGTACGAAGTAGTGAGGCACTGAGTTCCGGAAGGTTCTACTATTTTTGGTGATTTCTTAGAAAAAATACAAAGAAATTTGTTTTTCCCTTATTTTTTGAAAAAATCAAGTAAAAATCAAGCGAAGGTTGAAAGCAGACCGGTGCTTCTTCCTCACGGCATCACTGTACCCGATGCTGGACGTGTTTTGCATGTCCTTGAAAGAAATTGGGTGAAAATTCGGAAGCCACCAAAGAAGTCAAAACCAGTGTGCTATAGCTTGGGTTTTGTGCCAAAAATAGGATATTTTGGGAAAAGCGTAGTATTCTGTGAGCGTAACTTGGTTTGCCTCTATTAGAGCCCTATTTGGATTAGTGACGAGCAGTCTAAAGTAGTGGAGCCACGGTTTCTCGGAAGGTTCTACTATTTTTGGTGATTTTTACAAAAATACCAACAAAATTGATTTTTCCTTATTTTTTAAAAAACCAAGTAAAAATCAAAGGAAGGTTGAAACAGAACACGTGCCTCTTGTCAGTGGCATTGTGTATGCGATGCGGAGGCGTGTCGCACGACCACTGCAAGAAATTAGGTGAAAATTTGGAAGCCACCAAGAGAAGTCCAAAGCAGCGTGTCCTATAACCTTGGGTTTTGGGCAAAAAATGGTATATTTTGTGAAAACTAGAGTATTTCTGCGAGCGTAACACGATTTGTCTCTGTTAAACCCCAATTTCATTACGTGACGAGCACGTACGAAGTAGTGGAGCACGCAGTTCCGGAAGGTTGTACTATTTTTGGTGATTTTTAAAAAAATACCAAGAAAATAGATTTTTCTCTTATTTTTTGAAAAAATCAAGTAAAAATCAAACAAAGGTTGAAAACAGAACACGTGCTTCTTCATGTGTCATCGTGTACCCGATCTTGTCAGCGTGTCCCATGGCCTTGAATGAGATTGGGTGAAAATTCGGAAGCCACCAAAGAGAAGTCCTAAACCCATGCGCTATAGCCTTGGGATTTGAGCCAAAAATGGGATATTTTTGGGAAAACTATAGTATTCTGCGAACATAACTTGGGTTTGTCCTTTATTAGAGCCCAATTTGATTACGTGACGAGTGAGTGCGAAGTAGTGAGGAGCAGTTCCGGAAGGTTCTACTATTTTTTGGTAATTTTTTAGAAAAAATACCAACAAAATTGATTTTTATCTTATTTCTTAGAAAAAATCAAGTAAAAATCAAAGGAAGGTTAGAAACAGACACGTGCCTCTTCTTTTGGCATTGCGTGTCGCGATGCGGACAGCGTGTAGCACAGCCATGCAAGAAATTGGCTGAAAATTCGGAAGCCACCAAAGAGAGTCAAAAGCGGTGTGCTATAGCTTGGGTTTTGTGCCAAAAATGGGATATTTTGGGAAAACTAGGGTATTTACGCTAACGTAACTTGGATTTGTCTCTGTCGAGCCCTATTTGGATTCATCACGACACATGCGAAGTAGTAGGGAGCAGTTCACGGAAGGTTCTACTATTTTTTGTAATCTTTTAGAAAAATACCAACAAAATTGATTTTCCCTTATTTCTTAGAAAAAATCAAGTAAAAATCAAAGGAAGGTTCGAAAGCAGAACACGTGCCTCTTCTTGTGGCATTGCGTATACTGTCTGAGACGGCGTGTCGCACTACCACAAGAAATTGGCTGAAAATTCGGAAGCCACCAAAAGAAGTCAAAAGCCAGTGTGCTATATCTTTGGGTTTTGGGCCAAAAATGGGATATTTTTGTGAAAACTAGAGTATTCTACTGAGCGTAACACGGTTTGTCTCTGTTAAACCCCAATTTCATTACGTGACGAGGCCGTACGAAGTAGTGAGGCACTTTTTTAGAAGGTTCTACTATTTTTGGTGATTTTTAAAAAAATACCAAGAAAATTGATTTTTCCTTATTTTTTGAAAAATATCAAGTAAAAATCAAGCGAAGGTTGAAAGCAGACCCGTGCTTCTTCACGTGTCATCGTGTACCCAGTCTGAGACGTTTGACCCATGGCCTTACATGAAATTGGGTGAAAATTTGGAAGCCACCAAAGAAGTACAAAACCCATGCGCTATAGCCATGGGTTTTGAGCCAAAAATAGGATATTTTTGGGAAAACTATAGTATTCTGCGAAAATAACCCGGTTTGTCTCTGTTAGAGCCCAATTTGATTCAGTGAAGAGCAGTGCGAAGTAGTGAGGAGCAGTTCCGGGAGGTTCTACTATTTTTGGTGATTTTTCCCTTATTTTTTGAAAAAAATCAAGTAAAAATCAAGCGAAGGTTCGAAAATAGTATGCTTCTTTCTCTAAAATCGTGTACCCGATGCGGACGGCGTGTTACGCGACCTTGCATGAAATTGGGGAAAATTCGGAAGCCACCAAAGAAGTCAAAACCCGTGCGTTATAGCCTTGGGTTTTGGGCCAAAATGGGATATTTTTGGGAAAACTAGGGTATTCTGTGAGCGTAACTCGGGTTGTCTCTGTTAGAGCCCTATTTGGATTAGTGATGAGCCAGTGCGAAGTGGTGAGGACCACAGTTCCGGAAGGTTCTACTATTTTTAGTGATTTTTCTCTTATTTTTGAAAAAATCAAGTAAAAATCAAATGAAGGTTCAAAGCAGACGGTGCTTCTTTCTACGAAATCGTGTACCCGATGCGGACGGCGTGTCGTGCGGCCTTGCATGAAATTGGGCGAAAATTCGAAGCCACCAAAGAAGTCCAAAACCCGTGCGCTATAGCCTTGGGTTTTGGGCCAAAATAGGATATTTTTGGGAAAACTATGGTATTCTGTGAGCGTAACTTGGTTTGTCTCGGTTAGAGCCCAATTTGATTCGTGAAGAGCCAGTGCGAAGTGGTGGGGCACGAGTTCCACAGAAGGTTCTACTATTTTTGGTGATTTTTCCCTTATTTTTGAAAAATAACAAGAAAATTGATTTTTCCATTTTTTGAAAAAATAAAGTAAAAATCAAGCGAAGGTTCAAAGCAGACCGTGCTTCTTCTTTGTGGCATCATGTACCCGATCTGAGCGGCTTGTCGTACGGCCTTGCATGAAATTGGGTGAAAATTCGGAAGCCACCAAGAGAAGTCAAAACCCATGCACTATAGCCTTGGGTTTTGGGCCAAAAATAGGATATGTTTGGGAAAACTATGGTATTTACTGAGCGTAACCTGGTTTGTCTCTGTCGAGCCCTATTTTGATTCATGACGAGACATCCGAAGTAGTGAGGAACAGACTCCGGGAAGGTTCTACTATTTTTTGTAATCTTTTAGAAAAATACCAACAAAATTGATTTTTCCTTATTTCTTAGAAAAAATCAAGTAAAAATCAAAGGAAGGTTCGAAATAGAACACGTGCCTCTTCTTGTGGCATTGCATATGCGATGCGGACGGCGTGTCGCTGCAGCCTACAAGAAATTGGCTGAAAATTCGGAAGCCACCAAAGAAGTCCAAAACCCATGCGCTATAGCCTTGGGTTTTGGGCCAAATCAGGATATTTTTGGGAAAACTATAGTATTTCTGCGAGCGTAACTCGGTTTGTCTCAGTTGGAGCCCAATTTGATTCAGTGACGAGCCGTCTTAAGTGGTGGGGCAGCAGTTCCGGAAGGTTCTAGTATTTTTGGTGATTTTTAGAAAAATACCAAGAAAATTGATTTTTCCTTATTTTTGAAAAAATCAAGTAAAAATCAAAGCGAAGGTTCGAAACGGACCCGTGTTTCTTCTCGTGTCATCGTGTACCAGATGCGGACAGCGTGTCCCATGGCCTTGCAAGAAATTGGCTGAAAATTCGGAAGCCACCAAGAGAAGTCCAAAAGCCGTGTGCTATAGCTTGGGTTTTGAGCCAAAAATGGGATATTTTGGGAAAACTATAGTATTTACGCTAACGTAACTCGGTTTGTCTCTGTCGAGCCCTATTTGGATTCATCACGAGTATGTCTGCGGTAGTAGGGAGCAGTTCTGGAAGGTTCTACTATTTTTGGTAATTTTTAGAAAAATACCAACAAAATTGATTTTCCCTTATTTCTTAGAAAAAATCAAGAAAAATCAAAGGAAGGTTCGAAAGCAGAACACGTGCCTCTTCTTGTGGCATTGCGTGTCACGATGCAGACGGCGTGTCGCACGACCCTACGAAATTGTCCGAAAATTCGGAAGCCACCAAAGAGAATTCCAAAACCAGTGTGCTATAGCCTTGGGTTTTGGGCCAAAATCAGGATATTTTGTGAAAACTAGAGTATTTCTGCGAGCGTAACACGGTTTGTCTCTGTTAGACCCCAATTACATTACGTGACGAGCCGTACGAAGTAGTGAGACCGCAGTTTTGAGAAGGTTCTACTATTTTTGGTGATTTTTAAAAAAAATACCAAGAAAATTGATTTTCCCTTATTTTTTGAAAAAATAAAGCAAAAATCAAGCGAAGGTTCGAAAGCAGGACCCGTGCTTCTTCTTTGTGGAATCGTGTACCCGATGCTGAGCAGCGTGTCACAAGGCCTTGCAGGAAATTGGGTGAAAATTCGGAAGCCACCAAAGAGAGTCCAAAACCCGTGCGCTATAGCCTTGGGTTTTGGGCCAAATAGGATATTTTGGGAAACTATGGTATGTCTGTGAGCGTAACCCGGTTTGTCTCTGTTAGAGCCCAATTTGATTCAGTGACGAGCACGTCCGAAGTAGTGGTGAACAGTTCCCGAAAGGTCCTACTATTTGTTTGTGATTTTTTAGAAAAAAAACCAAGAAAATTTATTTTTTCCATTATTTTTTTAAAAAAATCAAGTAAAAATCAAACGAAGGTTCGAAACAGACCCGTGCATCTTCCTGTAGCATCGTGTACCCGAGTACGGATGCGTGTCGCCTACTACTGTAAGAAATTGGGTGAAAATTCGGAAGCCACCAAAGAAGTCAAAACCCGTGTGCTATAGCCTTGGGTTTTGGGCAAAAAGGATATTTTGGGAAAAATAGGGTATTTACGTGAGCGTAACATGGTTTGTCTCTGTTAGAGCCAAATTTGTTTAAGTAACGAGCAAGTCTAAAGTAGTGGGGCACGAGTTCCGGAAGGTTCTATTATTTTTGGTGATTTTTAGAAAAATACCAAGAAAATTGATTTTCCCTTATTTTTGAAAAAAATCAAGTAAAAAATCAAGCGTGGGTTCGAAACAAACCCGTGTTTCTTGCTATGGCATCATTTACCCACTACGAATGCGTGTCGCCCAGCCTTGCATGAAATTGGGTGAAAATTCGGAAGCCACCAAGAGAAGTCAAAACCAGTGCGCTATAGCCTTGGGTTTTGGGCAAAAATCAGGATATTTTGGGTAAACTATGGTATTTACTGTGAGCGTAACCGGTTTGTCTTTGTTAGAGCCCAATTTGATTAGTGACGAGCCGTTTGAAGTAGTGGGCAATAGTTCCGGAAGGTTCTACTATTTTTAGTGATTTTTAGAAATATACCAAGAAAATTGATTTTTCCTTATTTTTGAAAAAAATCAAGTAAAAATCAAGCGAAGGTTCGAAACAGACCGATGCTTCTTTCTATGAAATCGTGTACCCGATGCTGGACGGCGTGTCGCATGGCCTTGCATGAAATTGGGTGAAAATTCGGAAGCCACCAAGAGAAGTCAAAACCAGTGCGCTATAGCCTTGGGTTTTGGGCCAAAATAGGATATTTTGAGAAACTATGGTATTCTGCGAGCGTAACTCGGTTTGTCTCTGTTAGAGCCCAATTTGATTACGTGACGAGCAGATGCGAAGTAGTGGTGAACAGTTCGGAAAGGTTCTACTATTTGTTTGTGATTTTTAGAAAAAAACCAAGAAAATTTATTTTTCCCTTATTTTTTAAAAAATAAAGTAAAAATCAAGCGAAGGTTGAAAGCAGACCCGTGCTTCTTCACAGTAGCATCGTGTACCCAGTCACGGACAGCGTGTCGCCTGCCACTGGAAGAAATTGGGTGAAAATTCGGAAGCCACCAAAGAAGTCAAAACCAGTGTACTATAGCCTTGGGTTTTGGGCAAAAAAGGATATTTTGGGAAAAATAGAGTATTTACGTGAGCGTAACACGGTTTGTCTCTGTTAGAGCCAAATTTGTTTAAGTAACGAGCACGTCTAAAGTAGTGGAGCACAGTTCCGGGAAGGTTCTATTATTTTTGGTGATTTTTAGAAAAATACCAAGAAAATTGATTTTCCCTTATTTTTTGAAAAAATCAAGCAAAAATCAAGCGAAGGCTCGAAACAGGACCGGTGCTTCTTGCTATGGCATCGTGTACCCAGTCTGAGCAGCGTGTAGCCTGACCTTGCATGAAATTGGGTGAAAATTCGAAAGCCACCAAAGAAGTCAAAACCAGTGCGCTATATAGCCTTGGGTTTTGGGCAACAATCAGGATATTTTTGGGAAAACTATGGTATTCTACTGAGCGTAACCCTGTTTGTCTCCGTTAGAGCCCAATTTGATTACGTGACGAGCCGTACGAAGTGGTGGGGCCACGAGTTCCGGAAGGTTCTACTATTTTTTGGTGATTTTTTAGAAAAAATACCAAGAAAATTGATTTTTCCCTTATTTTTTTTAAAAAATAAATTAAAAATCAAAGGAAGGTTCGAAACAGACCCGTGCTTCTTCCTATAGCATCGTGTACCATGTACGGACGCGTGTCGCCTGCTACCGCAAGAAATTGGGTGAAAATTCGGAAGCCACCAAAGAAGTCAAAACCCGTGTGCTTATAGCCTTTGGTTTTGGGCAAAAAAGGATATTTTTGGGAAAAATAGTGTATTTACGTGAGCGTAACATGGTTTGTCTCTGTTCGAGCCCAATTTTTTTAAGTAACGAGCAGTCTAAAGTAGTGGGGCACAGTTCTCGGAAGGTACTATTATTTTTTGGTGATTCTTTAGAAAAAATACCAACAAAATTGATTTTTCCGTTATTTTTGGAAAAAAATCAAGTAAAAATCAAACGAAGGTTCGAAAGCAGACCCAGTGCTTCTTCACGTGGCATTATGTACCTAAATGCGAGCGTGTGTCCTACGGCCTTGCATGAAATTGGGTGAAAATTCGGAAGCCACCAAAGAGAAGTCGAAAACACATGTGCTATAGCCTTGAGTTTTGGGCAAAAAAGGGATATTTTGGGAAAAATAGGGTATTTACGTGAGCGTAACACGGTTTTGTCTCGTTAGAGCCAAATTTGTTTAAATAACGAGCCAGTCTAAAGTAGTAGGAGCACGAGTTCAGGAAGGTTCTATTATTTTTGGTGATTTTTAGAAAAATACCAAGAAAATTATTTTTCCTTATTTTTGAAAAAATCAAGCAAAAATCAAGCGAAGGCTCAAAAGCAGGACCCGTGCTTCTTGATATGGCATCGTGTACCCGGTCTGAGCAGCGTGTCGTCCAGCCTTGCATGAAATTGGGTGAAAATTCGAAAGCCACCAAAGAAGTCAAAACCAGGTGCTGCTATAGCCTTGGGTTTTGGGCAAAAATAGGATATTTTGGGAAAAGCTGTGGTATTTACAGGAGCGTAACCTGGTTTGTCTCGTTAGAGCCCAATTACATTACGTGACGAGCCGTCCGAAGTAGTGAGGCCACGGTTTTGAGAAGGTTCTACTATTTTTGGTGATTTTTTAAAAAAAAATACCAAGAAAATTGATTTTCCCTTATTTTTTGGAAAAAAATAAAGCAAAAATCAAACGAAGGTTCGAAACAGACCCGTGCTTCTTGCTTTGTGGAATCGTGTACCCGGTGCGGACGGCGTGTCGCATGGCCTTACATGAAATTGGGTGAAAATTCGGAAGTCACCAATGAGAAGTCAAAACCAGTGCGCCATAGTCTTGGGTTTGGGCAAAAATAGGATATTTTTGGGAAAACTATGGTATTTCTGCGAATGTAACTCGGTTTGTCTCTGTTAGAGCCCAATTTACTTCGTGACGAGCCGTTTGAAGTAGTGGGGAACAGTTTCCGGAAGGTTCTACTATTTTTTGATATTTTTGAGAAAAATACGAAGAAAATTGATTTTTCCGTATTTTTGAAAAAATCAAGTAAAAATCAAGCGAAGGTTTGAAGCAGGACCGTGCTTCTTTCTACGAAATCGTGTACCCGATGCGGACGGCGTGTCGCATGGCCTTGCATGAAATTGGGTGAAAATTCGGAAGCCACCAAAGAAGTCAAAACCGTCGCGCTATACCCTAGGGTTTGGGCCAAAAATCTAATATTTTGGGAAAACTATGGTATTCTGTAAGCGTAACTCGGTTTGTCTATGTTAGAGCCCAATTTGATTAAGTGGCGAGCACGTCTGAAGTAGTGGGGAACAATTCCGGAAGGTTCTACTATTTGTTTGTGATTTTTAGAAAAAAACCAAGAAAATTTATTTTTCCCTTATTTTTTGAAAAAATCAAGTAAAAATCAAGCGAAGGTTGAAAGCAGACCGGTGCTTCTTCCGGTGGCATCGTGTACCCAATCTGGATGCTTGTCGCACTGCCACTGCAAGAAATTGGGTGAAAATTCGGAAGCAACCAAGAGAAGTCAAAACCGGTGTGCTATAGCCTTGGGTTTTGGGCCAACTAGGATATTTTGGGAAAAATAGGGTATTACGTGAGCGTAACTCGGTTTGACTACTGTTAGAGCCTTAGTTGGATTAGTGACGAGCCGATGCGAAGTAGTGGGGCACATTTCATGGAGGGTTCTACTATTTTTTGGTGATTTTTAGAAAAAATACTAAGAAAATTGATTTTTCCTTATTTTTGAAAAAACTCAAGTAAAAATCAAAGGAAGGTTGAAAGCAGACCCGTGCCTCTTCTTGTGCATCGTGTATGCAGATGCGGACGCATGTCGCTGCAGCCTGCAAGAAATTGGGTGAAAATTCAGAAGCAACCAAGAGAAGTCAAAACCAGTGTGCTATAGCCTTGGGTTTTGGGCCATAACTAGGATATTTTGGGAAAACTATGGTATTTACGTGAGCGTAACCGGTTTGTCTCGTTAGAGCCTTAGTTGGATTAGTGACGAGCAGATGCGAAGTAGTGGGGCCACAGTTCCGGAGGGTTCTACTATTTTTTGGTGATTTTTAGAAAAATACCAACAAAATTAATTTTTCCCTTATTTTTTGAAAAAATTAAGTAAAAATCAAGCGAAGGTTGAAAGCAGGCCGTGCCTCTTCACAGTAGTATCGTGTACCCGGTATAGACACGTGTCGAATAGCCTGGAAGAAATTGGGTGAAAATTCGAAGCCACCAAGAGAAGTCCGAAACCAGTGTGCTATAACCTTGTGTTTTGGGCCAAAAATTTGATATTTTGGGAAAACTAGGGTATTTACGTGAGCGTAACTCGGTTTGTCTCTGTTAGAGCCTATTTGGATTAGTGACGAGCAGTGCGAAGTAGTGGGGAACAATTCCGGAAGGTTCTACTATTTGTTTGTGATTTTTAGAAAAAAACCAAGAAAATTGATTTTTCCTTATTTTTTTAAAAAAATCAAGTAAAAATCAAGCGAAGGTTCGAAGCAGGACCAGTGCTTCTTCACGTGGCATCGTGTACCCTGTACGGACGCGTGTCGCACTGCCCTGCAAGAAATTGGGTGAAAATTCGAAAGCCACCAAAGAGAAGTCCAAAACCCGTGTGCTATAGCCTTGGGTTTTGGGCAAAAAAAGGGATATTTTTAGGAAAAATAGGGTATTCCTATGAGCGTAACTTCGGTTTGTCTCTGTTAGAGCCCTATTTGGATTAGTGACGAGCCAGTACGAAGTAGTGGGGCACGAGTTCCGGAAGGTTCTACTATTTGTTTGTGATTTTTAGAAAAAACCAAGAAAATTGATTTTCCCTTATTTTTTAAAAAAATCAAGTAAAAGATCAAGCGAAGGTTGAAAGCAGGACCCGTGCTTCTTCACGTGGCATCGTGTACCCGATGCGGACAGCGTGTCGCATGGCTTTGCATGAAAGTGAGCGAAAATTTGGAAGCCACCAAAGAGAGTCAAAACCATGCGCTATAGCCTTGGGTTTTGGGCCAAAAATAGGATATTTTGGGAAAACTATGGTATTCTGTGAGCGTAACTCGGTTTGTCTCTGTTAGAGCCCTATTTGGATAAGTGGCGAGCAGTGCGAAGTAGTGGGGAACAATTCCGGGAAGGTTCTACTATTTTTTGGTATTTTTAGAAAAATACCAAGAAAATTGATTTTTCCGTATTTTTGAAAAAAATCAATCAAAAATCAAGCGAAGGTTCGAAAGCAGGCCAGTGCCTCTTCACGTGGTATCGTGTACCCAGCCGCAGACAGCGTGTCGCATGGCCTGGAAGAAATTGGGTGAAAATTCCGAAGCCACCAAGAGAAGTCCAAAACCCGTGTGCTATAGCCTTGGGTTTTGGGCCAAAAATGATATTTTGGGAAAACTATGGTATTCTGTGAGCGTAACTCGGTTTGTCTCTGTTAGAGCACTATTTGGATAAGTGACGAGCCGTGCGAAGTAGTGGGGAACAATTCCGGGAAGGTTATACTATTTTTGGTGATTTTTAGAAAAATACCAAGAAAATTGATTTTTCCTTATTTTTGAAAAAATCAATCAAAAATCAAAGCGAAGGTTGAAAGCAGACCCGTGCTTCTTCACGTGGCATCGTGTATCCAATACGGACGGCGTGTCGCACTACCACAAGAAATTGGGTGAAAATTCGGAAGCCACCAAGAGAAGCCCAAAACCCGTGTGCTATAGCCTTGGGTTTTGGGCCAAAATTTTGATATTTTTGGGAAAAATACGGTATTTACGTGAGCGTAACTCGGTTTGTCTCTGTTAGAGCCCAATGTGGATTAGTGACGAGCCAGTCTAAAGTAGTGGGGCCACAGTTCACAGAAGGTTCTACTATTTTTTGGTGATTTTTAGAAAAATGCCAAGAAAATTCATTTTCCTTTATTTTTGAAAAAATCAATCAAAAATCAAGCGAAGGTTGAAAGCAGACCGTGCTTCTCCACAGTGGCATCGTGTATCCGATGCGGACGGCGTGTCGCACTACCCTGCAGAAATTGGGTGAAAATTCGGAAGCCACCAAAGAGAAGCCCAAAACCCGTGTGCTATAGCCTTGGGTTTTGGGCCAAAAATTTGATATTTTTGGGAAAACTACGGTATTCTGCTGAGCGTAACTCGGTTTGTCTCGTTAGAGCCCAATGTGGATTAGTGACGAGCCGTGCTGAAGTAGTGGGGAACAATTCCGGAAGGTTCTACTATTTGTTTGTGATTTTTTAGAAAAAAACCAAGAAAATTGATTTTTCCCTTATTTTTTAAAAAAATCAAGTAAAAATCAAACGAAGGTTCGAAACAGACCCGTGCTTCTTCCTGTGGCATCGTGTACCCAGTGCGGACGGCGTGTCGCACTGCCACAAGAAATTGGGTGAAAATTCGGAAGCCACCAAAGAGAAGTCAAAACCAGTGTGCTATAGCCTTGGGTTTTGGGCAAAAAGGATATTTTAGGAAAAATAGGGTATTCTACTGAGCGTAACTCGGTTTGTCTCTGTTAGAGCCCTATGTGGATTAGTGACGAGCCGTCTAAAGTAGTGAGGCACGAGTTCCGGAAGGTTCTACTATTTTTTGGTGATTTTTAGAAAAATTCCAAGAAAATTCATTTTCCTTTATTTTTGAAAAAATCAAGTAAAAATCAAGCGAAGGTTCGAAACAGGACCGGTGCTTCTTCTGTCACATCGTGTACCCGATGCGGACGCGTGTCACTGCAGCTCTGCAAGAAATTGGTGAAAATTCGAAGCCACCAAGAGAAGTTCAAAACCAGTGTGCTATAGCCTTGGGTTTGGGCAAAAATAGGATATTTTTGGGAAAAATAAGGTATTCTATGAGCGTAACTTGGGTTTATTCTTGTTAGAGCCCTATTTTGATTAGTGACGAGCCGTCCGAAGTATTGGGGCACATTTCCGGAAGGTTCTACTATTTTTAGTGATTTTTTAGATAAAATACCAACAAAATTGATTTTTCCCTTATTTTTGAAAAAATCAAGTAAAAATCAAGCGAAGGTTCGAAACAGGACCGTGCTTCTTCACGTGGCATCGATGTATCCGATGCGGACGGCGTGTCGCACTACCGCAAGAAATTGGGTGAAAATTCGGAAGCCACCAAGAGAAGCCCAAAACCTGTGTGCTATAGCCTTGGGTTTTGGGCCAAAAGTGATATTTTGGGAAAACTACGGTATTCTATGAGCGTAACTCGGTTTGTCTCTGTTAGAGCCCTATGTGGATTAGTGACGAGCCAGTCTAAAGTAGTGAGGCCACAGTTCCGGAAGGTTCTACTATTTTTTGGTGATTTTTTAGAAAAAATGCCAAGAAAATTCATTTTTCCTTTATTTTTTGAAAAAAATCAAGTAAAAATCAAACGAAGGTTCGAAACAGACCCGTGCTTCTTCCTGTCGCATCGTGTACCCGATGCGGACAGCGTGTCACATAGCTACTGCAAGAAATTGGTGAAAATTGGAAGCCACCAAGAGAAGTCCAAAACCCGTGCTGCTATAGCCTTGGGTTTTGGGCCAAAATCAGGATATTTTGGGAAAACTATGGTATTCTGTGAAAGTAACTCGGTTTGTCTCTGTTAGAGCCAATTTGATTTGTGATGAGCAGTGCGAAGTAGTGAGGAACAGTTCGGGAAGGTTCTACTATTTTTGGTGTTTTTAGAAAAATACCAAGAAAATTGATTTTTCCTTATTTTTGAAAAAACTCAAGTAAAAATCAAAGGAAGGTTAAATCTGAGACCCGTGCCTCTTCTTGTGCATCGTGTATGCGATGCGGACGCATGTCGCGCGACCTGCAAGAAATTGGGTGAAAATTCGAAGCAACAAAGAGAAGTCCAAAACCGGTGTGCATAGCCTTGGGTTTTGGGCCAAAATAGGATATTTTGGGAAAAATAGGGTATTACGTGAGCGTAACTCGGTTTGTCTCTGTTAGAGCCTTAGTTGGATTAGTGACGAGCAGTACGAAGTAGTGGGGCACATTTCCGGAGGGTTCTACTATTTTTTGGTGATTTTTAGAAAAATACAAACAAAATTAATTTTTCCCTTATTTTTGAAAAAATCAAGTAAAAATCAAGCGAAGGTTGAAAGCAGGACCGGTGCCTCTTCACAGTAGTATCGTGTACCCAGTACACCGCAGCGTGTCGCTTAGCCTGGAAGAAATTGGGTGAAAATTCGAAGCCACCAAAGATAAGTCAAAACCAGTGTGCTATAGCCTTGGGTTTTGGGCCAAAATGATATTTTAGGAAAACTATAGTATTTACTGCGAATGTAACTCGGTTTGTCTCTGTTAGAGCCCTATTTGGATTAGTGACGAGCCGTCTGAAGTAGTGGGGAACTATTCCAGGAAGGTTCTACTATTTTTTGGTGATTTTTTAGAAAAAAATACCAAGAAAATTGAATTTTTCCCTTATTTTTTTAAAAAACTCAAGTAAAAATCAAACGAAGGTTCGAAACAGACCCGTGCTTCTTCCTATAGCATCGTGTAGCCTGTACGGACGCGTGTCGCACTGCCCTGCAAGAAATTGGGTGAAAATTCGGAAGCCAACAAAGAGAAGTCCAAAACCCGTGTGCTATAGCCTTGGGTTTTGGGCCATAAATAGGATATTTTGGGAAAACTATGGTATTTACGTGAGCGTAACTTGGTTTGTCTCTGTTAGAGCCTTAGTTGCATTAGTTACTGAGCCAGTGCGAAGTAGTGTGGCACAGTTCCGGAGGGTTCTACTATTTTTTGGTGATTTTTAGAAAAATACCAACAAAATTAATTTTCCCTTATTTTTGAAAAAATTAAGTAAAAATCAAGCGAAGGTTCGAAAGCAGGCCGTGCCTCTTCACGTGGTATCGTGTACCCGGTATAGGCAGCGTGTCGAGCAGCCTGGAAGAAATTGGGTGAAAATTCGAAGCCACCAAAGAGAAGTCCGAAACCAGTGTGCTATAACCTTGTGTTTTGGGCCAAAAATTTGATATTTTGGGAAAACTAGGGTATTTACGTGAGCGTAACTCGGTTTGTCTCGTTAGAGCCTATTTGGATTAGTGACGAGCCGTCTGAAGTAGTGGGGAACAATTCCCGGAAGATTCTACTATTTGTTTGTGATTTTTTAGAGAAAAACCAAGAAAATTGATTTTTCCTTATTTTTTTAAAAAAATCAAGTAAAAATCAAACGAAGGTTCGAAACAGACCAGTGCTTCTTCACGTGGCATCGTGTACCACTGTGCGGACAGCGTGTCGCACTGCCCTGCAAGAAATTGGGTGAAAATTCGGAAGCCACCAAAGAGAAGTCAAAACCAGTGTGCTTATAGCCTTGGGTTTTGGGCAAAAAAAGGGATATTTTTGGGAAAAATAGGGTATTCCTGCGAACGTAACTCGGTTTGTCTCTGTTAGAGCCCTATTTGGATTAGTGACGAGCCGTCTGAAGTAGTGAGGCACAGTTCCCGGAAGGTTCTACTATTTGTTTGTGATTTTTTAGAAAAAAAACCAAGAAAATTGATTTTTCCCTTATTTTTTAAAAAATCAAGTAAAGATCAAACGAAGGTTCGAAACAGACCCGTGCTTCTTCCCTGTGGCACGGTGAACCAGTACGGACGCGTGCCGCATGGATTTGCATGAAAGTGAGCGAAAATTTGGAAGCCACCAAAGAGAAGTCCAAAACCATGCGCTATAGCCTTGGGTTTTGGGTCAAAAATGGGATATTTTGGGAAAACTATGGTATTCTGCGAGCGTAACTCGATTTGTCTCTGTTAGAGCCCTATTTGGATAAGTGACGAGCCGTCCGAAGTAGTTGGGAACAATTCCGGGAAGGTTCTACTATTTTTTGGTATTTTTAGAAAAATACCAAGAAAATTGATTTTTCCTTATTTTTGAAAAAATCAATCAAAAATCAAGCGATGGTTCGAAAGCAGGGCCGTGCCTCTTCACAGTAGTATCGTGTACCCAGACTGAGCAGCGTGTCGCATGGCCACTGGAAGAAATTGGGTGAAAATTTCGAAGCCACCAAAGAGAAGTCAAAACCAGTGTGCTATAGCCTTAGGTTTTGGGCCAAAAATTGATATTTTTGGGAAAACTACGGTATTCTGTGAGCGTAATGCGGTTTGTCTCTGTTTGAGCCCTATTTGGATAAGTGACGAGCCGTCCGAAGTAGTGGGGAACAATTCCGGGAAGGTTCTACAATTTTTGGTGATTTTTAGAAAAAGACCAAGAAAATTGATTTTTCCATATTTTTGAAAAAATCAATCAAAAATCAAGCGAAGGTTGAAACAGACCGTCTTCTTCTATGCATCGTGTATCGATCGGACGCGTGTGCACTACTGAAATTCGGAAGCAACCAAGAGAAGTCAAAACCCGTGTGCTATAGCCTTGGGTTTTGGGCCAAAATTGATATTTTGGGAAAACTACGGTATTCTGTGAGCGTAACTCGGTTTGTCTCTGTTAGAGCCCAATGTGGATTAGTGACGAGCCGTCTAAAGTAGTGAGGCACGAGTTCCACGAAGGTTCTACTATTTTTGGTGATTTTTTAGAAAAATGCCAAGAAAATTCATTTTTCCTTTATTTTTTGAAAAAATCAAGTAAAAATCAAGCGAAGGTTGAAAGCAGGACCCGTGCTTCTTCACGTCGCATCGTGTACCCGATGCGGACAGCGTGTCACATGCTACTGCAAGAAATTGGTGAAAATTCGGAAGCCACCAAAGAAGTTCAAAACCCGTGTGCTATAGCCTTGGGTTTTGGGCAAAAAATGGGATATTTTGGGAAAAATAAGGTATTTCTGCGAACGTAACCCGGTTTGTCACTGTTAGAGCCCTATTTTGATTAGTGACGAACCGTCTGAAGTATTGGGGCACATTTCCCGGAAGGTTCTACTATTTTTTGGCGATTTTTTAGATAAAATACGAACAAAATTGATTTTTCCCTTATTTTTTGAAAAAAATCAAGTAAAAATCAAACGAAGGTTCGAAACAGACCCGTGCTTCTTCCTGTGGCATCGTGTACCCGATGCGGACAGCGTGTCACACTGACTCTACAAGAAATTGGGTGAAAATTCGGAAGCCACCAAAGAGAAGTTCAAAACCCGTGTGCTATAGCCTTGGGTTTTGGGCAAAAAATGGGATATTTTTGGGAAATATAGGGTATTTCTACGAACGTAACCCGGTTTATCTCTGTTAGAGCCCTATTTGGATTAGTGACGAGCCGTCTGAAGTAGTGGGGCACAGTTCCCGGAAGGTTCTACTATTTTTTGGTTGTATTTTAGAAAAAATACAAATAAAATTGATTTTTCCCTTATTTTTGGAAAAAAATCAAGTAAAAATATAACGAGGATTCAAAGCAGACCCGTGCCTCTTCACGTGGCATCATGTATGCGATGAGGACGGCGTGTCGTACAGCCACTGCAAGAAATTGGGTGAAAATTCGGAAGCCACAAATGAGAAGTCCAAAACCAGTGTGCTATAGCCTTGGATTTTGGGCCAAAAATGATATATTTTTGGGAAAACTAGGGTATTTCTGCGAACGTAACTCGGTTTGTCTCTGTTAGAGCCCAATTTGATTCAGTGACGAGCCGTCTGAAGTAGTGGGGAACAGTTCCCAGAAGGTTCTACTATTTTTGGTGATTTTTAGAAAAATACCAAGAAAATTGATTTTTCCTTATTTTTGAAAAAATCAAGTAAAAATCAAGCGATTGTCCAAAGCAGAGCAGTGCTTATTCACGTGGCATCGTGTACCCAGTGCAGACGGCGTGTCGCATGGCCTTGCATGAAAGTGAGGTAGTGGCGAGCCGTTTGAGGTAGTGGGGAACAGTTCCCGGAAGGTTCTACTATTTTTTGGTTATTTTTTAGAAATA
Source organism: Murraya koenigii (assembly GCA_025617385.1). Lineage (NCBI taxonomy): Eukaryota > Viridiplantae > Streptophyta > Magnoliopsida > Sapindales > Rutaceae > Murraya > Murraya koenigii. The sequence continues at coordinate 35,788,104 of CM046814.1, read as the reverse complement.
TACCAAGAAAATTGATTTTTCCCTTATTTTTTGAAAAAAATAAAGTAAAAATCAAACGAAGGTTTGAAACAGACCGTGCTTCTTTCTCTGAAATCGTGTACCCAGATGCGGACGGCGTGCCGCATGGCCTTGCATGAAAGTGGGCGAAAATTTGGAAGCCACCAAAGAGAAGTCCAAAACCGTGCGCTATAGCCTTGGGTTTTGGGCCAAAAATGGGATATTTTTGGGAAAACTATGGTATTTCTGTGAACGTAACCTGGTTTGTCTCTGTTAGAGCCCAATTTGATTCGTGACGAGCCAGTGCGAGTAGTGAGGAGCAGTTCTCGGAAGGTTCTACTATTTTTTGGTGTTTTTTTAGAAAAAATACTAAGAAAATTGATTTTTCCCTTATTTTTGAAAAAACTCAAGTAAAAATCAAAGGAAGGTTCGAAACAGACCCGTGCCTCTTCTTGTGCATCGTGTATGCAGTACGGACGCATGTCGCACGGCCCTGCAAGAAATTGGGTGAAAATTCGGAAGCAACCAAAGAGAAGTCCAAAACCCGTGTGCTATAGGCTTGGGTTTTGGGCCAAAATAGGATATTTTGGGAAAAATAGGTTATTTACGTGAGCGTAACTCGGTTTGTCTCTGTTAGAGCCTTAGTTGGATTAGTGACGAGCCGTACTGAAGTAGTGGGGCACATTTCACGGAGGGTTCTACTATTTTTTGGTGATTTTTAGAAAAATACCAAGAAAATTGATTTTTCCTTATTTTTGAAAAAACTCAAGTAAAAATCAAGCGAAGGTTCGAAACAGACCCGTGCTTCTTCCTGTGGCATCGTGTACCCAGTACGGACGCGTGTCGCACGGCCCTGCAAGAAATTGGGTGAAAATTCAGAAGCCACCAAAGAGAAGTCCAAAACCCGTGTGCTATAGCCTTGGGTTTTGGGCAAAAATGGATATTTTGGGAAAAATAGGGTATTCTGCGAACGTAACTCGGTTTGTCTCTGTTAGAGCCCTATTTGGATTAGTGACGAGCCGTCTGAAGTAGTGGGGAACAGTTCCCGGAAGGTTCTACTATTTTTTGGTGATTTTTTAGAAAAAATACCAAGAAAATTGATTTTTCCCTTATTTTTTGAAAAAAATCAAGTAAAAATCAAACGAAGGTTCGAAACAGACCCGTGCTTCTTCTTGTGGCATCGTGTACCCGAGTGCGGACAGCGTGTCGCATGGCCTGCATGAAAGTGGGTGAAAATTCGGAAGCCACCAAAGAGAAGTCCAAAACCAGTGTGCTATAGCCTTGGGTTTTGGGCCAAAATGGGATATTTTTGGGAAAACTATGGTATTCTACTGAGCGTAACTTGGTTTGTCTCTGTTAGAGCCCTATTTGGATTAAGTGACGAGCCGTACGAAGTAGTGGGGAACAATTCCGGAAGGTTCTACTATTTTTGGTGATTTTTAGAAAAATACCAAGAAAATTGATTTTTCCTTATTTTTTAAAAAACTCAAGTAAAAATCAAGCGAAGGTTCGAAACAGGACCAGTGCTTCTTCCTATAGCATCGTGTATCCCGATGCGGACGCGTGTCGCACTGCCACTGCAAGAAATTGGGTGAAAATTCGGAAGCCACCAAGAGAAGTCCAAAACCGTGTGCTATAGCCTTGGGTTTTGGGCCAAAAAGGATATTTTGGGGAAAACTAGGGTATTACTGTGAGCGTAACGTCGGTTTGTCTCTGTTAGAGCCCTATTTGGATTAGTGACGAGCCGTGCGAAGTAGTGAGGCCGCAGTTCCGGAAGGTTCTACTATTTGTTTGTGATTTTTAGAAAAAATACCAAGAAAATTGATTTTCCCTTATTTTTGAAAAAATCAAGTAAAAATCAAGCGATTGTTCAAAGCAGAGCGGTGCTTATTCACGTGGCATCGTGTACCTAGTACGGACGCGTGTCGCATGGCCTTGCATGAAAGTGAGGTAGTGGCGAGCCGTTTGAGGTAGTGGGGAACAGTTCCCGGAAGGTTCTACTATTTTTTGGTTATTTTTTAGAAATATACCAAGAAAATTGATTTTTCCCTTATTTTTTGAAAAAAATAAAGTAAAAATCAAACGAAGGTTTGAAACAGACCGTGCTTCTTTCTCTGAAATCGTGTACCCAGTACGGACGCGTGCCGCATGGCCTTGCATGAAAGTGGGCGAAAATTTGGAAGCCACCAAAGAGAAGTCCAAAACCGTGCGCTATAGCCTTGGGTTTTGGGCCAAAAATGGGATATTTTTGGGAAAACTATGGTATTTACGTGAGCGTAACTTCGGTTTGTCTCTGTTAGAGCCCAATTTGATTAGTGACGAGCCGATCCGAAGTAGTGAGGAACAGTTCCCGGAAGGTTCTACTATTTTTTGGTGTTTTTTTAGAAAAAATACTAAGAAAATTGATTTTTCCCTTATTTTTGAAAAAACTCAAGTAAAAATCAAAGGAAGGTTCGATACAGACCCGTGCCTCTTCTTGTGCATCGTGTATGCAGTACGGACGCATGTCGCATGGCCCTGCAAGAAATTGGGTGAAAATTCGGAAGCAACCAAAGAGAAGTCCAAAACCCGTGTGCTATAGCCTTGGGTTTTGGGCCAAAAATAGGATATTTTTGGGAAAAATAGGTTATTTCTGTGAACGTAACCCGGTTTGTCTCTGTTAGAGCCTTAGTTGGATTAGTGACGAGCCGTCTGAAGTAGTGGGGCACATTTCCGGAGGGTTCTACTATTTTTTGGTGATTTTTAGAAAAATACCAAGAAAATTGATTTTTCCTTATTTTTTAAAAAATCAAGTAAAAATCAAGCGAAGGTTGAAAGCAGACCCGTGCTTCTTCACTATAGCATCGTGTACCCAGTACGGACGGCGTGTCGCACTGCCTGCAAGAAATTGGGTGAAAATTCGGAAGCCACCAAGAGAAGTCCAAAACCCGTGTGCTATAGCCTTGGGTTTTGGGCAAAAAGGATATTTTTGGGAAAACTAGGGTATTCTACTGAGCGTAACTTCGGTTTGTCTCTGTTAGAGCCCTATTTGGATTAGTAGACGAGCCGTGCGAAGTAGTGAGGAACAGTTCCGGGAAGGTTCTACTATTTGTTTGTGATTTTTAGAAAAAATACCAAGAAAATTGATTTTTCCCTTATTTTTAAAAAAATCAAGTAAAAATCAAGCGAAGGTTGAAAGCAGACCCGTGCTTCTTCACGTGGCATCGTGTACCCGATGACGGACGCGTGTCGCATGGCCTTGCATGAAAGTGGGTGAAAAATTGGAAGCCACCAAGAGAAGTCCAAAACCAGTGCGCTATAGCCTTGGGTTTTGGGCCAAAAATAGGATATTTTGGGAAAACTATGGTATTTCTGTGAGCGTAACTTGGTTTGTCTCTGTTAGAGCCCTATTTGGATAAGTGACGAGCAGTCAAAGTAGTGGGGAACGAGTTCCGGAAGGTTCTACTATTTTTGGTGATTTTTAGAAAAATACCAAGAAAATTGATTTTCCCTTATTTTTTGAAAAAATCAAGTAAAAATCAAACGAAGGTTCGAAACAGACCCGTGCTTCTTCCTATAGCATCGTGTACCCTGTACGGACGCGTGTCGCACTGCCCTGCAAGAAATTGGGTGAAAATTCGGAAGCCACCAAAGAGAAGTCCAAAACCCGTGTGCTATAGCCTTGGGTTTTGGGCAAAAAAAGGGATATTTTTGGGAAAAATAGGGTATTCCTGCGAACGTAACTCGGTTTGTCTCTGTTAGAGCCCTATTTGGATTAGTGACGAGCCGTCTGAAGTAGTGGGGCACAGTTCCCGGAAGGTTCTACTATTTTTTGGTGATTTTTTAGAAAAAATACCAAGAAAATTGATTTTTCCCTTATTTTTGAAAAAATCAAGTAAAAATCAAACGAAGGTTCGAAACAGACCCGTGCTTCTTCCTGTGGCATCGTGTACCCGATGCGGACAGCGTGTCACACAGCTCTGCAAGAAATTGGGTGAAAATTCGGAAGCCACCAAGAGAAGTTCAAAACCAGTGTGCTATAGCCTTGGGTTTTGGGCAAAAATAGGATATTTTTGGGAAATATAGGGTATTTCTACGAACGTAACTCGGTTTATCTCTGTTAGAGCCCTATTTGGATTAGTGACGAGCCAGTCTGAAGTAGTGGGGCACAGTTCCGGAAGGTTCTACTATTTTTGGTTGTAGTTTAGAAAAATACAAACAAAATTGATTTTTCCTTATTTTTGAAAAAATCAAGTAAAAATATAACGAGGATTCGAAACGAGACCAGTGCCTCTTCACTGTGGCATCATGTATGCGATGAGGACGCGTGTCACATAGCCACTGCAAGAAATTGGGTGAAAATTCGGAAGCCACAAATGAGAAGTCAAAACCAGTGTGCTATAGCCTTAGATTTTGGGCCAAAAATGAGATATTTTTGGGAAAACTAGGGTATTCTATGAGCGTAACTCGGTTTGTCTCTGTTAGAGCCCAATTTGATTAAGTGACGAGCCGTCTGAAGTAGTGGGGAACAGTTCCGAGAAGGTTCTACTATTTTTTGGTGATTTTTTAGAAAAAATACCAAGAAAATTGATTTTTCTCTTATTTTTTGAAAAAAATCAAGTAAAAATCAAACGATTGTCTGAAATAGAACAGTGCTTATTCACGTGGCATCGTGTACCCGATGACGGACGGCGTGTCGCACGGCCTTGCAAGAAATTGGGTGAAAATTTCGAAGCCACCAAAGAGAAGTCCAAAACTCGTGTGCTATAGGTTGGGTTTTGGGCCAAAAATGGGATATTTTTGGAAAAACTAGGGTATTTCTGCGAACGTAAACCGGTTTGTCTCTGTTAGAGCCCTATTTTGATTAGTGACGAGCCGTCTGAAGCTGTGGGGCACAGTTCCCAGAAGGTTCTACTATTTTTTTGTGATTTTTTAGAAAAAATACCAACAAATTTGATTTTTCCCTTATTTTTTGAACAAAATCAAGTAAAAATATAACGGAGATTCGAAACAGACCCGTGCCTCTTGCTGTGGCATCGTGTACTCAGTAAGGACGCGTGTAGCATGACCCTGCAAGAAATTGGGTGAAAATTCGGAAGCCACCAAAGAGAAGTCCATAACCCGTGTGCTATAGCCTTATGTTTTGGGCCAAAAATTTGATATTTTTGGGAAAACTATGGTATTTCTGCGAACGTAACCTGGTTTGTCTCTGTTAGAGCCCAATTTGATTCGTGACGAGACGTCTGAAGTAGTGGGGCACAGTTCTCGGAAGGTTCTACTATTTTTTGGTGATTTTTTAGGAAAAATACCAAGACAATTGATTTTTCCCTTATTTTTTGAAAAAAATCAAACGAAGGTTCGAAACAGACCCGTGCTTCTTCCTGTGGCATCGTGTACCCAGTACTGATGCGTGTCGCATGGCCTTGCATGAATTTGGGTGAGAATTCGGAAGCCACCAAAGAGAAGTCTAAAACCCGTGCGCTATAGCCTTGGGTTTTGGGCCAAAAATGGGGTATTTTTGGGAAAACTATGGTATTTCTGCGAACGTAACCCGGTTTGTCTCTGTTAGAGCCCTATTTGGATTAGTGACGAGCCGTCTGAAGTAGTGGGGAACAGTTCCCGGAAGGTTCTACTATTTTTTGGTGATTTTTTAGAAAAAATACCAAGAAAATTGATTTTTCCCTTATTTTATGAAAAAAATCAAGTAAAAATCAAATGAAGGTTTGGAACATACCCGTGCTTCTTCCTCTGGCATCGTGTACCCAGTACGGACGCATTTGGCATGGCCTTGCAAGAAATTTGGTGAAAATTCAGAAGCCACCAAAGAGAAGTCCAAAACCCGTGTGCTATAACTTGGGTTTTGGGGCAAAAATGCGATATTTGCGAAAACTAAAGTATTTTTGTGAATGTAACCCGTTTTGTCTCTGTTACAGTCCAATTTGGATTAATTCTGAGCCAGTGCGAAGTAGTGGAGGCACAGTTCCGGAAGGTTCTACTATTTTTGGTGATTTTTAGAAAAATACCAACAAAATTGATTTTTCCTTATTTTTGAAAAAATCAAGTAAAAATCAAATGAAGGTTCGAAACAAGACCCGTGCCTCTCCTTGTGGCATCGTGTATGCGAACAGGGACGCGTGTCGCACGCCCGCAAGAAAATTGGGGGAAATTTCGGAAGCCACCAAAGAGAAGTCAAAACCCGTGAGCTATAGCCTTGGGTTTTGGGCAAAATAGGATATTTTGGGAAAAATAGGGTATTTATCTGAGCGTAACCTGGTTTGTCTCTGTTAGAGCCCTATTTGGATTAGTGAAGAGTCATCGGCGTAGTGGGGCACGAGTTCCGGAAAGTTCTACTATTTTTTGGTGATTTTATAGAAAAAATACCAAGAAAATTGATTTTTCCCTTATTTTTGGAAAAAAATCAAGTAAAAATCAAAAGAAGGTTCAAAACAGACCTGCGCTTCTTCCTGTGGCATCATTTACCTAAATGCATGCAGCGTGTCGCATGGCCTTGCATGAAATTGGGTGAAAATTACGAAGCCACCAAAGAGAAGTCCAAAACCCGTGTGCTATAGACTTGGGTTTTGGGCCAAAAATAGGATTTTTGGGAAAACTATAGTATTCTGTGAGCGTTACACGATTTATCTCTGTCGAGCCCTATTTAGATTAAGTGACGAGCAGATGCGAAGTAGTGGGGCACAGTTCCCGGAAGGTTCTATTATTTTTTGGTGATTTTATAGAAAAAATACCAACAAAATTTATTTTTCCCCCTTATTTTTTGAAAAAAATCAAGTATAAATCAAACGAAGGTTCGATACAGACCCGTGCCTCTTCCTGTGGCATCGTATACCTAGTACGGATGAGTTTGGCATGACCTTACAAGAAATTGGGTGAAAATTCAGAAGCCACCAAAGATAAGTCCAAAACCCGTGTGCTATAGTATGGGTTTTGGGCAAAAAATGGGATATATTTGGGAAAACTACGGTATTTCTACGAATTTAACCCGGTTTGTCTATGGTAGAGCCCTATTTGGATTCGTGACGAGCCGTCAGAGGTAGTTGAGAGCACGAGTTCGGGAAGGTTCTACTATTTTTGGTGATTTTTAGAAAAATGCCAAGAAAATTGATTTTCCCTTATTTTTGAAAAAAATCAAGTAAAAATCAAACGAAGGTTCGAAACAGACCCGTGCTTCTTCCTGTGGCATCGTGTACCCAGTACGGATGCGTGTCGCATGGCCTTGCATGAAATTTGGTGAAAATTCGGAAGCCACCAAAGAGAAGTCCAATACCCGTGCGCTATAGCCTTGGGTTTTGGGCCAAAAATGGGATATTTTTGGGAAAACTAGGGTATTTCCGCGAACGTAAACCGGTTTGTCTCTGTTAGAGCCTTATTTGGATTAGTGGCGAGCCGTCTGAAGTAGTGGGGCACAGTTCCCGGAAGGTTCTACTATTTTTTGGTGATTTTATAGAAAAAATACCAACAAAATTCATTTTTCCCTTATTTTTTGAAAAAAATCAAGTAAAAATATAACGAAGATTCGAAACAGACCTATGACTCTTCCTGTGGCCTTAGGTTTTGGGTAAAAAATGGGATATTTTTGGGAAAACTAGAGTATTTCTGCGAACGTAACCCAGTTTGTCCCTGTTAGAGCCGAATTTGATTCGTGACGTGCTGTCTAAAGTAGTGGGGCACAGTTCCCGGAAGATTCTACTACTTTTTGGTATTTTTTAGAAAAAATACCAAGAAAATTGATTTTTCCCTTATTTTTTGAAAAAAATCAAGTAAAAATCAAACGAAGGCTCAAAACAGACCCGTGCTTCTTCACGTGGCATCGATCTACCCAGATGCGGACAGCGTGTCACGCAGCCTGCAAGAAATTGGGTGAAAATTCGGAAGACACCAAAGATAAGTTCAAAACACATGTGCTATAGCCTTGGATTTTGGGCCAAAATGGGATTTTTGGGAAAACTAGGGTATTCTGCTGAGCGTAACTCGGTTTTTCTATGTTAGAAGCCCTATTTGGATTACGTGACGAGCCGTCTAAGGTAGTTGGAGCACGCAGTTCAGGAAGGTTCTACTATTTTTGGTGATTTTTAGAAAAATGCCAACAAAATTGATTTTTCCTTGTTTTTGAAAAAATCAAGTAAAAATCAAGCGAAGGTTCGAAACAGACCCTACTTCTTCACTATGGCGTCGTGTACCCGGTCACGGATGCGTGTCGCATGGCCTTGCAAGAAAGTGGGAGAAAATTCTGAAGCCACCAAAGAGAAGTCCAAAACCCGTGTGCTATAGCTTGGGTTTTAGGCCAAAAATGGGATTTTTTGGAAAAACTAGGGTATTTCTGTGAGCGTAATCGGTTTCTCTCGTTAGAACCCTATTTTGATTAGTGACGAGCCGTCCGAAGCTATAGGGCACGCAGTTCCGGAAGGTTCTACTATTTTTTGGTGATTTTTTAGAAAAAATACCAAAAAAATTGATTTTTCCCTTATTTTTTAACAAAATATCAAGTAAAAATATAACGAAGATTCGAAACAGACCCGCGCCTCTTCCTGTGGCATTGTGTACGTAGTAAGGATGCGAGTCGCACGGCCCTGCAAGAAATTGGGTGAAAATTCGGAAGCCACCAAAGAGAAGTCCAAAACACGTGTGCTATAGCCTTGGGTTTTGGGCAAAAAATGGGATATTTTTGGGAAAACTAGGGTATTTCTGCGAACGTAAACCGGTTTGTCTCTGTTAGAGCCCATTATGATTCGTGACGAGCGGTCTGAAGTAGTGGGGCACAGTTCTTGGAAGGTTCTACTACTTTTTGGTGACTTTTTAGAAAAAATACCAACAAAATTGATTTTTCCCTTATTTTTTGAAAAAAATCAAGTAAAAATCAAACGAAGGTTCGAAACAGACCCGTGCTTCTACCTGTGGCATCGTGTACCCAGTACGGACGCGTGTCGCATGGCCTTGCATGAAAATTGGTGAAAATTCGGAAGCCACCAAAGAGAAGTCCAAAACCCGTGCGCTATATCCTTGGGTTTTGGGCAAAAAATGGTATATTTTTGGGAAAACTAGAGTATTTCTGCGAGCGTAACCCGGTTTGTCTCTGTTAGAGCCCATTATGATTCTTGACGAGCCGTCTGAAGTGTTGGGGCACATTTCTTGGAAGTTTCTATTATTTTTGTTGATTTTTTAAAAAAATACCAAGAAAATCGATTTTTACCTGATTTTTTGAAAAAAATCAAGGAAAAATCAAACGAAGGTTCGAAACAAACTCGTGCTTCTTCCTATGCTATCGTGTACCCAGTACGAACGCATTTGGCACGGCCTTGTAAGAAATTGTGTGAAAATTCAGAAGCCACCAAAGAGAAGTCCAAAAGCCGTGCGCTATAGCCTTGGGTTTTGGGCAAAAAATGGGATATTTTTGGAAAAACTAGAGTATTTCTACGAACGTAACCTGGTTTGTCTCTGTTAGAGCCAATTAGATTCGTGACGAGACGTCTGAAGTAGTAGGGCACAGTTCCCGCAAGGTTCTACTATTTTTTGGTGATTTTTGAGGAAAAATACCAAGAAAATTGCTTTTTCCCTTATTTTTTGAAAAAAATCAAACGAAGGTTCGAAATAGACCCGTGCTTCTTCCAGTGGCATCATGTACCGAGTACGGACACGTGTCGCACGGCCTTGCATGAAATTGGGTGAAAATTCGGAAGCCACCAAAGAGAAGCCCAAAACCCTTGCGCTATAGCCTTGGGTTTTGGGCCAAAAAACGGATATATTTGGGAAAACTATGGTATTTCTGCGAACGTAACCCTGTTTGTCTTTGTTAGAGCCTAATTTGATTCGTGACGAGCAGTCTGAAGTAGTGGGGAACAGTTCCTAGAAGGTTCTAATATTTCTTGGCGATTTTTTAGAAAAAATACCAAGAAAATTGATGTTTCCCTTAATTTTTGAAAAAAATCAAGTAAAAATCAAAGAAAGGTTTGAAACAGACCCGTGCCTCTTCTTGTGGCATCGTGTATGCAGTACGGACGCTTGTCGCACGGCCCTGCAAGAAATTGGGTGAAAATTGCAACCAAAGAGAGGTCCAAAACCCGTGTGCTATAGCCTTGCGTTTTTGGCCAAAAATGGGATATTTTTGGGAAAATAAGAGTATTTCAGCGAACGTAATCCGTTTTGTCTCTGTTAGAGCCCAATTTGATTCGTGGCGAGCTGTTTGAAGTAGTGGGGCATAGTTCCCGGAAGGTTCTACTATTTTTGGTATTTTTTAGAAAAAATACCAAGAAAATTGATTTTTCCCTTATTTTTTGAAAAAAATCAAGTAAAAATCAAACAAAGGTTTGAAACAGACCCGTGCTTTTTCCTGTGGCATCGTGTACCCAGTACGGACGCGTGTCGCACGGCCTTGCATGAAATTGGCTGAAAACTCGGAAGCCACTAAAGAGAAGTCCAAAACCTGTGCGCTATAGCCTTGGGTTTTGGGCAAAAATGAGATATTTTTGTGAAAACTAGGGTATTTCTGCGAACGTAACCCTGTTTGTCTCTGTTAGAGCCCTATTTGGATTAGTGACGAGCCGTCCGAAGTATTGAGGCCGCAGTTCCGGAAGGTTCTACTATATATTTGGTGATTTTTTGGAAAAAATACCAAGAAAATTTATTTTTCCCTTATTTTTGGAAAAAAATCAAGTAAAAATCAAACGAAGATTCGAAATAGACCCGTGCCTCTTCCTTTGGCATCGTGTACCCGATCTGAGACACGTGTCGTCGCAGATCCTGTAAGAAATTGGGTGAAAATTCCAAAGCCACCAAGAGAAGTCCAAAACCCGTGTGCTATAGCTTCGGTTTTGTGCCAAAAATGGGTTATTTTTGGGAAAACTATGGTATTTCTGCGAACGTAACCCGGTTTGTCTCTGTTAGAGCCCAATTTGATTCGTGACGAGCTGTTTGAAGTAGTGGGGAACAGTTCTCAGAAGGTTCTACTATTTTTTGGTGATTTTTGATGAAAAATGGGATATTTTTGGGAAAACTATGCTATTTCTGCGAACGTAACCTGGTTTGTCTCTGTTAGAGCCCAATTTGATTCGTTATGAGTCGATGCGAAGTAGTGAGGCCGCAGTTTTAGAAGGTTCTACTATTTTTGGTGATTTTTAGAAAAATACCAAGAAAATTGATTTTTCCTTATTTTTGAAAAATAAATAAAAATCAAACGAAGGTTCGAAACAGACCCGTGCTTCTTCCTCTGGCATCGTGTACCCAGTACGGACGCGTTTGACATGGCTTTGCAAGAAATTGGGTGAAAATTCGAAAGCCACCAAAGAGAAGTCCAAAACCCGTGTGCTATAGCTTGGGTTTTGTGCCAAAAATGGGGTATTTTTGGGAAAACTATGATATTCTGCGAACATAACTCGGTTTGTCTCTATTAGAGCCCAATTTGATTCAGTGGCAACCCATCTGAAGTAGTGGGGAGCAGTTCCGGAAGGCTCTACTAGTTTTTGGTGATTTTGAGGAAAAATACCAAGACAATTGATGTTTCCTTATTTTTTTAAAAAATCAAGCGAAGTAGTGGGGAGCAGTTCCGGAAGGTTCTACTATTTTTGGTGATTTTTAGAAAAATACCAGCGAAAATGATTTTCCCTTATTTTTGGAAAAATCAAGTAAAAATCAAAGGAAGGTTCGAAAGCAGAACACGTGCCTCTTCCTACGGCATCGTGTACCCAGTACGGACGCGTGTCGTACGGCCTTGCACGAAATTGGGTGAAAATTCCGAAGCCACCAAAGAGAAGTCCAAAACCCGTGTGCTATAGCCTTGGGTTTTTGGGCAAAAAATGAGATATTTTTGGGAAAACTAGGGTATTTCTGTGAACGTAACCCGGTTTGTCTCTGTTAAAGCCCAATTTGATTCGTGACGAGCCGTCTGAAGTAGTGGGACACAGTTCCTGGAGGGTTCTACTATTTTTTGGTGATTTTTTAGAAAAAATACCAACAACTTTGATTATTCCCTTATTTTTTGAAAAAAATCAAGTAAAAATATAACGAAGATTCGAAACAGACCCGTGCCTCTTCCTCTGGCATCGTGTACGCAGTACGGACGCGTGTCGCATGGCCCTGCAAGAAATTGGGTGACAATTCCGAAGCCACCAAAGAGAATTCCAAAACCGTGTGCTATAGCCTTCGGTTTTGGGCCAATAATTTGATATTTTTGGGAAAACTATGGTATTTCTGTGAACGTAACCTGGTTTGTCTCTGTTAGAGCCCAATTTGATTCGTGACGAGACGTCTGAAGTAGTAGGGCACAGTTCCCGGAAGGTTCTACTATTTTTTGGTGATTTTTTAGAAAAAATACAAACAAAATTGATTTTTCCTTGATTTTTTCAAAAAAATCAAGTAAAAATCAAACGGAGGTTCGAAACAGACCCGTGCTTCTTCCTCTGGCATCGTGTACCCAGTACTCACGCTTTTGGCATGGCCTTGTAAGAAATTGGATGAAAATTCGGAAGCCACCAAAGAGAAGTGCAAAACCCGTGTGCTATAGCTTGGGTTTTGGGCCAAAAATGGGATATTTTTGAGAAAAATAGGGTATTCCTGCGAAGGTAACCCGGTTTGTCTCTGTTAGAGCCCAATTTGGATTAGTGATGAGCCGTTTGAAGTAGTGGGGCACAGTTCCCGGAAGGTTCTACTATTTTTTGGTGATTTTTTGGAAAAAATACCAAGGAAATTGATTTTTCCCGTATTTTTTGAAAAATATCAAGTAAAAATCAAACGAAAGTTCGAAACAGACCCTTGTTTCTTCTTATGGCATCGTGTACCCAGTACGAACGAGTTTGGCATGGCCTTGCAAGAAATTGGGTGAAAATTCGGAAGCCACCAAAGAAGAGTGCAAAACCCGTGTGCTATGTTTTGGGCCAAAAATGGGATATTTTTGAGAAAAATAGGGTATTCCTGCGAACGTAACCCGGTTTGTCTCTGTTAGAGCCCTATTTGGATTGGTGACGAGCCGTCTGAAGTAGTGGGGCACAGTTCCCGGAAGGTTCTACTTTTTTTGGTGATTTTTTGGAAAAAATACCAACAAAATTGATTTTTCCCTTATTTTTTGAAAAAAATCAAGTAAAAATGAAACGAAGGTTCGAAACAGACCCGTGCTTCTTTCTCTGGCATCGTGTACCCAGTACAGACACGTGTCGCACGGTCCTGCAAGAAATTGGGTGAAAATTCGGAAGCCACCAAAGAGAAGTCCATAACCCGTGTGCTATAGCCTTATGTTTTGGGCCAAAAATTTGATATTTTTGGGAAAACTATGGTATTTCTGCGAACGTAACCTGGTTTGTCTCTGTTAGAGCCCAATTTGATTCGTGACGAGACGTCTGAAGTAGTGGGGCACAGTTCTCGGAAGGTTCTACTATTTTTTGGTGATTTTTTAGGAAAAATACCAAGACAATTGATTTTTCCCTTATTTTTTGAAAAAAATCAAACGAAGGTTCGAAACAGACCCGTGCTTCTTCCTGTGGCATCGTGTACCCAGTACTGATGCGTGTCGCATGGCCTTGCATGAATTTGGGTGAGAATTCGGAAGCCACCAAAGAGAAGTCTAAAACCCGTGCGCTATAGCCTTGGGTTTTGGGCCAAAAATGGGGTATTTTTGGGAAAACTATGGTATTTCTGCGAACGTAACCCGGTTTGTCTCTGTTAGAGCCCTATTTGGATTAGTGACGAGCCGTCTGAAGTAGTGAGGAGCAGTTCCCGGAAGGTTCTACTATTTTTTGGTGATTTTTGAGGAAAAATACCAAGACAATTGATTTTTCCTTATTTTATGAAAAAATCAAGCGAAAGTTCGAAAACAGACCCGTGCTTCTTCACATGGCATCGTGTACCAGATCTTGATGCGTGTCGCACGGCCTTGCATGAATTTGGGTGAAAATTCAGAAGCCACCAAAGAGAAGTCCAAAACCCATGGGCTATAGCTTGGGTTTTGGGCCAAAAATGGGATATTTTTGAGAAAAATAGGGTATTTCTGCAAACGTAACCCTGTTTGTCTCTGTTAGAGCCCTATTTGGATTAGTGACGAGCCGTCTGAGGTAGTGGAGTCGCAGTTCCCGAAAGGTTCTACTATTTTTGGTGATTTTTAGAAAAATACCAAGAAAATTGATTTTTCCTTATTTTTTGAAAAATATCAAGTAAAAATTGAGCGAAGGTTCGAAACTAGACCCGTGCTTCTTCCTCTGGCATCGTGTACCTAGTACGGAGACGCGTTTGGCATGGCCTTGCAAGAAATTGGGTGAAAATTCGGAAGCAACCAAAGAGAAGTGCAAAACCCGTGTGCTATAGCTTGGGTTTTGGGCCAAAAATGGGATATTTTTGAGAAAAATAGGGTATTCTACTGAGCGTAACTCGGTTTGTCTCTGTTAGAGCCCTATTTGGATTGGTGATGAGCCGATGCGAAGTAGTGGGGCACGAGTTCCGGAAGGTTCTACTTTTTGGTGATTTTTGGAAAAAATACCAACAAAATTGATCTTTCCCTTATTTTTGAAAAAATCAAGTAAAAATGAAAGCGAAGGTTCGATATGCAGACCCGTGCTTCTTTCTACGGAATCGTGTACCAGTCTGAGACACGTGTCGCATGCAGTCCTGCAAGAAATTGGGTGAAAATTCGGAAGCCACCAAAGAGAAGTCCATAACTCAGTGTGCTATAGCCTTATGTTTTGGGCCAAAAATTTGATATTTTTGGGAAAACTATAGTATTCTATGAACGTAACTTTGGTTTGTCTCTGTTAGAGCCCAATTTGATTCGTGATGAGGCGTCACGAAGTAGTGGAGCACGCAGTTCTCGGAAGGTTCTACTATTTTTGGTGATTTTTAGGAAAAATACCAAGACAATTGATTTTTCCTTATTTTTTGAAAAAAATCAAGCGAAGGTTCGAAACGGACCAGTGCTTCTTCCTGTGGCATCGTGTACCCAGTACTGATGCGTGTCGCATGGCCTTGCATGAATTTGGGTGAGAATTCGGAAGCCACCAAAGAGAAGTCTAAAACCCGTGCGCTATAGCCTTGGGTTTTGGGCCAAAAATGGGGTATTTTTGGGAAAACTATGGTATTTCTGCGAACGTAACCCGGTTTGTCTCTGTTAGAGCCCTATTTGGATTAGTGACGAGCCGTCTGAAGTAGTGGGGAACAGTTCCCGGAAGGTTCTACTATTTTTTGGTGATTTTTGAGGAAAAATACCAAGACAATTGATTTTTCCCTTATTTTATGAAAAAAATCAAACGAAAGTTCGAAACAGACCCGTGCTTCTTCCTGTGGCATCGTGTACCCGATCTTGATGCGTGTCGCACTGACCTTGCATGAATTTGGGTGAAAATTCAGAAGCCACCAAAGAGAAGTCCAAAACCCATGGGCTATAGCTTGGGTTTTGGGCCAAAAATGGGATATCTTTGAGAAAAATAGGGTATTCTACTGAGCGTAACCTGTTTGTCTATGTTAGAGCCCTATTTGGATTAGTGACGAGCACGTCGAGGTAGTGGTGTCATGAGTTCCGGAAGGTTCTACTATTTTTTGGTGATTTTTTAGAAAAAATACCAAGAAAATTGATTTTTCCCTTATTTTTTGAAAAATATCAAGTAAAAATCAAACAAAAGTTCGAAACAGACCTTTGTTTCTTCTTATGGCATCGTGTACCCAGTACGAGCGCGTTTGGCATGGCCTTACAAGAAATTGGTTGAAAATTCGGAAGCCACCAAAGAAAAGTCCAAAACCCGTGTGCTATAGCTTGGGTTTTAGGTCAAAAATGGGATATTTTTGAGAAAAATAGGGTATTTCTGCGAACATAACCCTATTTGTCTCTGTTAGAGCCCTATTTGGATTAGTGACGAGTCGTCTGAAGTAGTGGGGCATAGTTCCCGGAAGGTTCTACTATTTTTTGGTTATTTTTTAGAAAAAATACCAAAAAAATTTATTTTCCCCTTATTTTTTTGAAAAAATTCAAGTAAAAATCAAAGGAATGTTCGAAACAGGACCCGTGCTTCATTCTTGTGGCATCGTGTATGCACGATCACGGACGCTTGTCGCACAGCCTTGCAAGAAATTGGGTGAAAATTGCCACTAAAGAGAAGTCCAAAACCCGTGTGCTATAGCCTTGGGTTTGTGCCAAAAATGGGATATTTTTGGGAAAACTATGGTATTTCTGCGAACGTAACCTGGTTTGTCTCTGTTAGAGCCCTATTTGGATTAGTGACGAGTCGTACGAAGTAGTGAGGACGCAGTTCCGGAAGGTTCTACTATTTTTTGGTGATTTTTGAGGAAAAATACCAAGACAATTGATTTTTCCCTTATTTTATGAAAAAAATCAAACGAAAGTTCGAAACAGACCCGTGCTTCTTCCTGTGGCATCGTGTACCCAGATCTGGACGCGTGTCGCATGACCTTGCATGAATTTGGGTGAAAATTCAGAAGCCACCAAAGAGAAGTCCAAAACCCATGGGCTATAGCTTGGGTTTTGGGCCAAAAATGGGATATTTTTGAGAAAAATAGGGTATTTCTGCGAACGTAACCCTGTTTGTCTATGTTAGAGCCCTATTTGGATTAGTGACGAGCCAGTGCGAAGTAGTGGGGCACAGTTCCGGAAGGTTCTACTATTTTTGGTGATTTTTAGAAAAAATACCAAGAAAATTGATTTTCCCTTATTTTTGAAAAATATCAAGTAAAAATCAAACGAAAGTTCGAAAGCAGACCTGTGCTTCTTCTTATGGCATCGTGTACCCAGTCTGAGCAGCGTTTGGCATGGCCTTACAAGAAATTGGGTGAAAATTCGGAAGCCACCAAAGAGAAGTCCAAAACCCGTGTGCTATAGCCTTGGGTTTTGGGCCAAAAATGGGATATTTTTGAGAAAACTAGAGTATTCTGCGAACATAACCTAGTTTGTCTCTGTTAGAGCCCTATTTGGATTAGTGACGAGTCGTCTGCAAGTAGTGGGGCATAGTTCCGGAAGGTTCTACTATTTTTGGTGATTTTTAGAAAAATACCAAGACAATTGATTTTTCCCTTATTTTTGAAAAAAATCAAAGCGAAGGTTCGAAAGCAGACCAGTGCTTCTTCACAGTGGCATCGTGTACCCAGATCTTGATGCGTGTCGCATGGCCTTGCATGAATTTGGGTGAGAATTCGGAAGCCACCAAAGAGAAGTCTAAAACCCGTGTGCTATAGCCTTGGGTTTTGGGCCAAAAATAGGATATTTTGGGAAAACTATGGTATTCTATGAGCGTAACTCGGTTTGTCTCTGTTAGAGCCCTATTTGGATTAGTGACGAGCCAGTGCGAAGTAGTGAGGAACAGTTCCGGAAGGTTCTACTATTTTTGGTGATTTTTGAGGAAAAATACCAAGACAATTGATTTTTCCTTATTTTATGAAAAAAATCAAGCGAAAGTTGAAAGCAGACCGTGCTTCTTCACGTGGCATCGTGTACCCGATCTTGATGCGTGTCGCATGACCTTGCATGAATTTGGGTGAAAATTCGGAAGCCACCAAAGAAGTCAAAACCCATGGGCTATAGCTTGGGTTTTGGGCCAAAAATAGGATATTTTGAGAAAAATAGGGTATTCTACGAAGCGTAACCTGTTTGTCTCTGTTAGAGCCCTATTTGGATTAGTGACGAGCCGTTTGAGGTAGTGGGGTACAGTTCCCAGAAGGTTCTACTATTTTTTGGTGATTTTTTAGAAAAAATACCAAGAAAATTGATTTTTCCCTTATTTTTTGAAAAATATCAAGTAAAAATTGAACGAAGGTTCGAAATAGACCCGTGCTTCTTCCTCTGGCATCGTGTACCTAGTACGGACGCGTTTGGCATGGCCTTGCAAGAAATTGGGTGAAAATTCGGAAGCAACCAAAGAGAAGTGCAAAACCCGTGTGCTATAGCTTGGGTTTTGGGCCAAAAATGGGATATTTTTGAGAAAAATAGGGTATTCCTGCGAACGTAACCTGGTTTGTCTCTGTTAGAGCCCTATTTGGATTGGTGACGAGCCGTCTGAAGTAGTGGGGCACAGTTCCCGGAAGGTTCTACTTTTTTTGGTGATTTTTTGGAAAAAATACCAACAAAATTGATTTTTCCCTTATTTTTTGAAAAAAATCAAGTAAAAATGAAACGAAGGTTCGAAACAGACCCGTGCTTCTTTCTCTGGCATCGTGTACCCAGTACAGACACGTGTCGCACGCAGTCCTGCAAGAAATTGGGTGAAAATTCGGAAGCCACCAAAGAAGTCCATAACCCGTGTGCTATAGCCTTATGTTTTGGGCCAAAATTTGATATTTTGGGAAAACTATGGTATTCTATGAGCGTAACTTGGTTTGTCTCTGTTAGAGCCCAATTTGATTCAGTGACGAGGCGTCTGAAGTAGTGGGGCACTGAGTTCTCGGAAGGTTCTACTATTTTTGGTGATTTTTAGGAAAAATACCAAGACAATTGATTTTCCCTTATTTTTGAAAAAAAATCAAAGCGAAGGTTCGAAACGGACCCGTGCTTCTTCACTGTGGCATCGTGTACCCGATCTTGATGCGTGTCGCATGGCCTTGCATGAATTTGGGTGAGAATTCGGAAGCCACCAAGAGAAGTCTAAAACCCGTGCGCTATAGCCTTGGGTTTTGGGCCAAAATAGGATATTTTGGGAAAACTATGGTATTCTGCGAGCGTAACTCGGTTTGTCTCTGTTAGAGCCCTATTTGGATTAGTGACGAGCACGTGCGAAGTAGTGGGAGCAGTTCCGGAAGGTTCTACTATTTTTGGTGATTTTTGAGGAAAAATACCAAGACAATTGATTTTTCCTTATTTTATGAAAAAAATCAAGCGAAAGTTCGAAAGCAGACCGTGCTTCTTCACTGTGGCATCGTGTACCCGAGTCTTGATGCGTGTCGCATGACCTTGCATGAATTTGGGTGAAAATTCGGAAGCCACCAAGAGAAGTCAAAACCCGTGGGCTATAGCTTGGGTTTTGGGCCAAAAATAGGATATTTTGAGAAAAATAGGGTATTCTACGAGCGTAACCTGGTTTGTCTATGTTAGAGCCCTATTTGGATTAGTGACGAGCACGTCCGAGGTAGTGGTGCTGCAGTTCCGGAAGGTTCTACTATTTTTGGTGATTTTTAGAAAAAATACCAAGAAAATTGATTTTCCCTTATTTTTTGAAAAATATCAAGTAAAAATCAAACGAAAGTTGAAAGCAGACCTGTGCTTCTTCTTATGGCATCGTGTACCCAGTCTGGACGCGTTTGGCATGGCCTTACAAGAAATTGGGTGAAAATTCGGAAGCCACCAAAGAAAGTCCAAAACCCGTGTGCTATAGCTTGGGTTTTGGGTCAAAAATAGGATATTTTGAGAAAAATAGGGTATTCTGCGAGCGTAACCTGGTTTGTCTCTGTTAGAGCCCTATTTGGATTAGTGACGAGTCGTCTGAAGTAGTGGGGCATAGTTCCGGAAGGTTCTACTATTTTTGGTGATTTTTAGGAAAAATACCAAGACAATTGATTTTCCCTTATTTTTTGAAAAAAATCAAAGCGAAGGTTGAAACAGACCAGTGCTTCTTCACGTGGCATCGTGTACCCGATCTTGATCGTGTCGCATAGCCTTGCATGAATTTGGGTGAGAATTCGGAAGCCACCAAAGAAGTCTAAAACCCGTGTGCTATAGCCTTGGGTTTTGGGCCAAAAATAGGATATTTTGGGAAAACTATGGTATTCTACGAGCGTAACCTGGTTTGTCTCTGTTAGAGCCCTATTTGGATTAGTGACGAGCACGTGCGAAGTAGTGAGGAGCAGTTCCGGAAGGTTCTACTATTTTTGGTGATTTTTGAGGAAAAATACCAAGACAATTGATTTTTCCTTATTTTATGAAAAAAATCAAGCGAAAGTTCGAAAGCAGACCGTGCTTCTTCACTGTGGCATCGTGTACCCGATCTTGATGCGTGTCGCATGACCTTGCATGAATTTGGGTGAAAATTCGGAAGCCACCAAAGAAGTCAAAACCCATGGGCTATAGCTTGGGTTTTGGGCCAAAAATAGGATATTTTTGAGAAAAATAGGGTATTCTACGAAGCGTAACCTGGTTTGTCTCTGTTAGAGCCCTATTTGGATTAGTGACGAGCCGTTTGAGGTAGTGGGTCGCAGTTCCGGAAGGTTCTACTATTTTTGGTGATTTTTAGAAAAATACCAAGAAAATTGATTTTTCCTTATTTTTTGAAAAATATCAAGTAAAAATTGAGCGAAGGTTCGAAACAGACCCGTGCTTCTTCCTACGGCATCGTGTACCTAGTACTGAGCAGCGTTTGGCATGGCCTTGCAAGAAATTGGGTGAAAATTCGGAAGCCACCAAGAGAAGTGCAAAACCCGTGTGCTATAGCTTGGGTTTTGGGCCAAAAATAGGATATTTTTGAGAAAAATAGGGTATTCTACGAGCGTAACCTGGTTTGTCTCTGTTAGAGCCCTATTTGGATTGGTGATGAGCAGTCTGAAGTAGTGGGGCACTGAGTTCCGGAAGGTTCTACTTTTTTGGTGATTTTTGGAAAAATACCAACAAAATTGATTTTTCCCTTATTTTTGAAAAAATCAAGTAAAAATGAAACGAAGGTTGAAAGCAGACCCGTGCTTCTTTCTACGGCATCGTGTACCCAGTCTGAGACACGTGTCTGCATGGTCCTGCAAGAAATTGGGTGAAAATTCGGAAGCCACCAAGAGAAGTCCATAACCGGTGTGCTATAGCCTTATGTTTTGGGCCAAAAATTTGATATTTTTGGGAAAACTATAGTATTCTATGAGCGTAACTTGGTTTGTCTCTGTTAGAGCCCAATTTGATTCAGTGACGAGGCGTCTGAAGTAGTGGGGCACTGAGTTCTCGGAAGGTTCTACTATTTTTGGTGATTTTTAGGAAAAATACCAAGACAATTGATTTTTCCTTATTTTTTGAAAAAAATCAAAGCGAAGGTTGAAAGCAGGACCAGTGCTTCTTCACGTGGCATCGTGTACCCGATCTTGATCGTGTCGCATAGCCTTGCATGAATTTAGGTGAGAATTGGAAGCCACCAAGAGAAGTCTAAAACCCGTGCGCTATAGCCTTGGGTTTTGGGCCAAAAATAGGATATTTTGGGAAAACTATGGTATTCTGCGAGCGTAACTCGGTTTGTCTCTGTTAGAGCCCTATTTGGATTAGTGACGAGCCGTACGAAGTAGTGAGGAGCAGTTCCGGAAGGTTCTACTATTTTTGGTGATTTTTGAGGAAAAATACCAAGACAATTGATTTTCCCTTATTTTATGAAAAAAATCAAGCGAAAGTTCGAAAGCAGACCCGTGCTTCTTCACGTGGCATCGTGTACCCGATCTTGATGCGTGTCATGCGACCTTGCATGAATTGGGTGAAAATTCGAAGCCACCAAGAGAAGTCAAAACCCATGGGCTATAGCTTGGGTTTTGGGCCAAAATCAGGATATTTTTGAGAAAAATAGGGTATTCTACGAGCGTAACCTGTTTGTCTATGTTAGAGCCCTATTTGGATTAGTGACGAGCACGTGCGAGGTAGTGGTGTCACAGTTCCGGAAGGTTCTACTATTTTTGGTGATTTTTAGAAAAATACCAAGAAAATTGATTTTTCCTTATTTTTGAAAAATATCAAGTAAAAATCAAACAAAAGTTCGAAACAGACCTTTGTTTCTTCTTATGGCATCGTGTACCCAGTCTGGACGCGTTTGGCATGGCCTTACAAGAAATTGGTTGAAAATTCGGAAGCCACCAAAGAAAAGTCAAAACCAGTGTGCTATAGCTTGGGTTTTAGGTCAAAAATAGGATATTTTTGAGAAAAATAGGGTATTTCTGCGAACATAACCCTATTTGTCTCTGTTAGAGCCCTATTTGGATTAGTGACGAGTCGTGCGAAGTAGTGGGGCATAGTTCCGGAAGGTTCTACTATTTTTGGTTATTTTTAGAAAAATACCAAAAATTTATTTTCCTTATTTTTTGAAAAAATTCAAGTAAAAATCAAAGGAATGTTCGAAACAGGACCCGTACTATTCTTGTGGCATCGTGTATGCGATCACGGACGCTTGTCATGCAGACCTGCAAGAAATTGGGTGAAAATTGCCACTAAAGAGAAGTCAAAACCCGTGTGCTATAGCCTTGGGTTTGTGCCAAAAATGGGATATTTTGGGAAAACTATGAGTATTCTATGAGCGTAACTCTGGTTTGTCTCTGTTAGAGCCCAATTTGATTCAGTGACGAGATGTCTGAAGTAGTGAGGCACTGAGTTCCGGAAGGTTCTACTATTTTTGGTGATTTTTAGAAAAAATACCAGAAAATTGATTTTTCCTTATTTATTGAAAAACTCAAGTAAAAATCAAACAAAGGTTCAAAACAGACCAGTGCTTCTTCCTGCGGCATTGTGTACCTAGATGCGGACGCGTTTGGCATGGCCTTTCAAGAAATTAGGTGAAAATTCGGAAGCCACCAAGAGAAGTCCAAAACCCGTGTGCTATAGCTTGGGTTTTTGGCAAAAAATGGGATTTTTTTGGGAAAAATAGGGTATTCTACGGAACGTAACCCGGTTTCCTCTGTTAGAGCCCTATTTGGATTCGTGACGAGCCGTCTGAAGTAGTGGGGCATAGTTCCAGGAAGTTTCTACTATTTATTGGTGATTTTTAGAAAAATAACAACAAAATTGATTTTTCCTTATTTTTGAAAAAATGAAGTAAAAATCAAGCGAAGGTTCAAAGCAGACCCGTGCCTCTTCACTGTGGCATCGTGTACCCAGATCTGGACGTGTTTGGCATGGCCACGCAAGAAATTGGGTGAAAATTCAGAAGCCACCAAGAGAAGTCAAAACACGTGTCCTACAACCTTGGGTTTTGTGCCAAAAATGGGATATTTTTGGAAAATTAGGGTATTCTACGAGCGTAACTCGGTTTGTCTCTGTCACGAGCCTTATTTGGATTCAGTGACGAGCCATACGAAATAGTGGGGCACAGTTTTCGGAAGATTCTACTATTTTTGGTGATTTTTTAGCAAAAATACCAAGAAAATTGATTTTCCCTTATTTTTGAAAAAATCAAGTAAAAATCAAGCGAAGGTTCGAAAGCAGGACACGTGCCTCTCTCAGTGGCATCATGTACCCAGTCACGGATGCGTGTCGCATGACCACGAAGAGATTGGCTGAAAATTCGAAAGCCACTAAAGAGAAGTCAAAAACCGTGTGTTATAACATTGGGTTTTGGCCAAAAATGGGATATTTTTGCAAAACTATGGTATTTACTGCGAGCGTAACTTGAGTTTGTCTCTGTCGAGCCTAATTTGGATTCATGATGAGCCGATACGAAGAAGTGAGGCACAGTTTTCAGAAGCGTTCTACTATTTTTGATGATTTTTAGAAAAATACCAAGAAAATTGATTTTCCCTTATTTATTGAAAAAACTCAAGTAAAAATCAAACAAAGGTTGAAAGCAGACCCGTGCTTCTTCCTACGGCATTGTGTACCCGAGTCTGGACGCGTTTGGCATGGCCTTGCAAGAAATTAGGTGAAAATTCGGAAGCCACCAAGTGAAGTCCAAAACTCGTGTGCTATAGCTTGGGTTGTGGGCAAAAATGAGATTTTTGGAAAAATAGGGTATTTCTGTGAGCGTAACCTGGTTTCCTCTGTTAGAGCCCTATTTGGATTCAGTGACGAGCCGTCTGAAGTAGTGAGAGCACGAGTTCCGGAAGTTTCTACTATTTATTGGTGATTTTTAGAAAAATAACAACAAAATTGATTTTTCCCTTATTTATTGAAAAAATGAAGTAAAAATCAAACGAAGGTTCGAAAGCAGACCCGTGCCTTTTCACAGTGGCATCGTGTACCCAGTCACGAGACAGCGTTTGGCATGGCCTTGCAAGAAATTGGGCGAAAATTAGAAGCCACCAAAGAAGTCAAAACCGAGTGTGCTATAGCTTGGGTTTTGGGCCAAAAATGGGATATTTTTAGAAAAATAGGGTATTTCTGCGAGCGTAACTTGGTTTGTCTCTGTTAGAGCCCTATTTGGATTAGTGACGAGCCGTACGAAGTAGTGGGGCACGAGTTCCGGAAGGTTCTACTATTTTTGGTGATTTTTAGAAAAAATACCAAGAAAATTGATTTTTCCTTATTTTTGAAAAAATCAAATAAAAATGAAGCGATGGTTCAAAACAGACACGTGCCTCTTCACTGTTGCATCGTGTACCAGTCACGGACATGTGTCGCACGGCCTGCAAGAGATTAGGTGAAAATTTGGAAGCCACAAAGAAGTCCAGAACAGCGTGTGCTATAGCCTTGGGTTTTGGGCAAAAATGGGATATTTTGGGAAAACTAGAGTATTCTACTGAGCGTAACCTAGTTTGTCTCTGTTAGAGGCCAATTTGATTCAGTGATGTCTGTCATGCGAAGTAGTGGGGCACTGAGTACTCATAAGGTTCGACAATTTTTGTGATTTTTAGAAAAATTCCAAGAAAATTGATTTTTCCTTTTTTTTGAAAAAATCAAGTAAAAATCAAGCGAAGGTTGAAACAGGACCCGTGCCTATTCACTGTGGCATTGTGTACTAAGATACAGACGTGTTTGGCATGGCCTTGCAAGAAATTGGGTGAAAATTCGGAAGCCACCAACGAAAAGTCCAAAACTAGTGTGCTATAGCTTGGGTTGTGGGCAAAAATGAGATTTTTTGGAAAAATAGGGTATTCTACGAGCGTAACTCGGTTTCCTCTGTTAGAGCCCTATTTGGATTCGTGATGAGCAGTGCTGAAGTAGTGGGGCACAGTTCCGGAAGTTTCTACTATTTATTGGTGATTTTTAGAAAAAATAACAACAAAATTGATTTTTCCTTATTTTTTGAAAAAATGAAGTAAAAATCAAGCGAAGGTTCAAAGCAGGACCCGTGCCTTTTCACGTGGCATCGTGTACCCGATCGCGGACAGCGTTTGGCATGGCCTGCAAGAAATTGGGTGAAAATTGGAAGCCACCAAAGAGAAGTCAAAACACGTGTCCTATAACCTTGGGTTTTGCGTCAAAAATGGGATATTTTTTGGAAAATTAGGGTATTTACTGAGCGTAACTCGGTTTGTCTACTATCACGAGCCTTATTTGGATTCAGTGACGAGCCATACGAAATAGTGGGGCACAGATTTCGGAAGATTCTACTATTTTTGGTGATTTTTTAGCAAAAATACCAAGAAAATTGATTTTTCCTTATTTTTGAAAAAATCAAGTAAAAATCAAGCGAAGGTTCGAAAGCAGACCGTGCCTCTCTACGTGGCATCATGTACCCAGTCGCGGATGCGTGTCGCATGACCACGGAAGAGATTGGCTGAAAATTGAAAGCCACTAAAGAGAAGTCAAAAACCGGTGTGTTATAACATTGGGTTTTGGCCAAAAATGGGATATTTTTGCAAAACTATGGTATTTACTGCGAGCGTAGCTTGGTTTGTCTCTGTCGAGCCTAATTTGGATTCATGATGAGCCGTACGAAGAAGTGAGGCACAGTTTTCAGAAGCGTTCTACTATTTTTGATGATTTTTAGAAAAAATACCAAGAAAATTGATTTTCCCTTATTTATTGAAAAAACTCAAGTAAAAATCAAACAAAGGTTGAAACGGACCAGTGCTTCTTCCTACGGCATTGTGTACCCAGTCGCAGACAGCGTTTGGCATGGCCTTGCAAGAAATTAGGTGAAAATTCGGAAGCCACCAAGTGAAGTCAAAACTCGTGTGCTATAGCTTGGGTTGTGGGCAAAAAATGAGATATTTTGGAAAAATAGGGTATTTCTGTGAGCGTAACCTGGTTTCCTCTGTTAGAGCCCTATTTGGATTAAGTGACGGCAGTCCGAAGTAGTGGGGCACTGAGTTCCGGAAGTTTCTACTATTTATTGGTGATTTTTAGAAAAATAACAACAAAATTGATTTTTCCCTTATTTATTGAAAAAAATGAAGTAAAAATCAAACGAAGGTTCGAAAGCAGACCCGTGCCTTTTCACGTGGCATCGTGTACCCGATGCGGACGCGTTTGGCATGGCCTTGAAAGAAATTGGGCGAAAATTAGAAGCCACCAAGAGAAGTCAAAACCGGTGTGCTATAGCTTGGGTTTTGGGCCAAAAATAGGATATTTTTAGAAAAATAGGGTATTTACTGTGAGCGTAACACGGTTTGTCTCTGTTAGAGCCCTATTTGGATTAGTGACGAGCCATACGAAGTAGTGAGGCACAGTTCCGGAAGGTTCTACTATTTTTGGTGATTTTTAGAAAAATACCAAGAAAATTGATTTTTCCTTATTTTTGAAAAAATCAAATAAAAATGAAACGATGGTTCGAAAGCAGGACACGTGCCTCTTCACGTTGCATCGTGTACCAGATACGGACATGTGTCGCATGACCTGCAAGAGATTAGGTGAAAATTTGGAAGCCATCGAAGAGAAGTCCGAGCAGCGTGTGCTATAGCCTTGGGTTTTGGGCAAAAATGGGATATTTTGGGAAAACTAGAGTATTTACTGTGAGCGTAACCTAGTTTGTCTCGTTAGAGGCCAATTTGATTCAGTGATGTCTTGTCACGAAGTAGTGGGGCACGAGTACTCATAAGGTTCGACAATTTTTGTGATTTTTAGAAAAAATTCCAAGAAAATTGATTTTTCCTTTTTTTTGAAAAAATCAAGTAAAAATCAAGCGAAGGTTGAAACAGGACCCGTGCCTATTCACGTGGCATTGTGTACTAAATACTGGACGTGTTTGGAATGGCCTTGCAAGAAATTGGGTGAAAATTCGGAAGCCACCAGCGAAAAGTCCAAAACTCGTGTGCTATAGCTTGGGTTGTGGGCAAAAATGAGATTTTTTGGAAAAATAGGGTATTCTGCGAGCGTAACTCGGTTTCCTCTGTTAGAGCCCTATTTGGATTCAGTGATGAGCCGTCACGAAGTAGTGGGGCACGAGTTCCGGAAGTTTCTACTATTTATTGGTGATTTTTAGAAAAAATAACAACAAAATTGATTTTCCCTTATTTTTTGAAAAAATGAAGTAAAAATCAAGCGAAGGTTCGAAGCAGGACCCGTGCCTTTTCACTGTGGCATCGTGTACCCGATCGCAGACAGCGTTTGGCATGGCCTTGCAAGAAATTGGGCGAAAATTAGAAGCCACAAGAGAAGTCCAAAACCGGTGTGCTATAGCTTGGGTTTTGGGCCAAAAATGGGATATTTTTAGAAAAATAGGGTATTTCTGCGAGCGTAACCTGGTTTGTCTCTGTTAGAGCCCTATTTGGATTAGTGACGAGCCGTCCGAAGTAGTGGGACCACAGTTCCGGAAGGTTCTACTATTTTTGGTGATTTTTAGAAAATATACCAAGAAAATTGATTTTCCTTATTTTTGAAAAAAATCAAATAAAAATGAAGCGATGGTTCGAAGCAGGACACGTGCCTCTTCTACGTTGCATCGTGTACCACGATACGGACATGTGTCATGCATGACCTGCAAGAGATTAGGTGAAAATTTGGAAGCCGTCGAGAGAAGTCGAGCAGCGTGTGCTATAGCCTTGGGTTTTGGGCAAAAAATGGGATATTTTGGGAAAACTAGAGTATTTACTGTGAGCGTAACCTAGTTTGTCTCTGTTAGAGGCCAATTTGATTCAGTGATGTCTTTGTCTGAAGTAGTGGGGCACGAGTACTCAAGGTTCGACAATTTTTGTGATTTTTTAGAAAAATTCCAAGAAAATTGATTTTCCCTTTTTTTGAAAAAATCAAGTAAAAATCAAGCGAAGGTTGAAACAGGACCCTTGCCTATTCACTGTGGCATTGTGTACTAAGTACTGAGACGTGTTTGGCATGGCCTTGCAAGAAATTGGGTGAAAATTTAGAAGCCACCAGCGAGAAGTCCAAAACCCGTGTGCTATGGCCTCGGTTTTGGGCCAAAAATAGGATATTTTGGGAAAACTAGGGTATTCTGTGAGCGTAACCAGGTTTGTCTCTGTCGAGCCCTATTTGGATTCATGACGAGCCGTCACGAAGTAGTGGGGCACTGAGTTCCGGAAGGTTCTACTATTTTTGGTGATTTTTAGAAAAATACCAAGAAAATTTATTTTCCCTTATTTTTTGAAAAAATCAAGTAAAAATCAAGCGAAAGTTTGAAGCGGACCCGTTCTTCTTCCTCCGGCATCGTGTACCCAGTCGCGGACGCGTGTCGCATGATCTGTAAGAAATTGGGTGAAAATTCGAAGCCACCAAGAGAAGTCGAAAACCTGTGTGCTATAGCTTGGGTTTTGGGCCAAAAGTGGATATTGTTTAGAAAAATAGGGTATTTACTGCGAGCGTAACCTGTTTGTCTCTGTTAGAGCCCTATTTGGATTAGTGACGAGCAGTGCGAAGTAGTGGGGCATAGTTCCGGAAGGTTCTACTATTTTTTGGTGATTTTTAGAAAAATACCAAGGAAATTGATTTTTCCATTATTTTTGAAAAAAATCAAATATAAATAAAGCGAAGGTTCGAAAGCAGACTCGTGCCTCTTCACTGTTGCATCGTGTATGCGATGCGGATGCGTGTCGCAACACTACGTTTGCTATAGCCTTGGGTTTTGGGCAAAAATGGGATATTTTTGGGAAAACTAGAGTATTCTACTGAATGTAACCTAGTTTGTCTCTATTAGAGCCCAATTTGATTAAGTGATGTCTTTGTCTAAAGTAGTGGGGCATAGTTCAGTAGAAGGTTCTACTTATTTTTGGTGATTTTTAGAAAAAATTCCAAGAAAATTGATTTTTCCTTATTTTTTGAAAAAATCAATTAAAAATCAAGCGAAGGTTCAAAGCAGGACCGGTGCCACTTCATCCGGCATCGTGTACCCGATCTGACAGCGTGTGCTATAGCCTTGGGTTTTGGGCAAAAAATGGGATATTTTTGGGAAAACTAGAGTATTTACTGTGAGCGTAACCTAGTTTGTTTACTGTTAGAGGCCAATTTGATTCAGTGATGTCTTTGTCACGAAGTAGTGGGGCACTGAGTACTCATAAGGTTCGACAATTTTTGTGATTTTTAGAAAAATTCCAAGAAAATTGATTTTTCCCTTTTTTTGAAAAAAATCAAGTAAAAATCAAGCGAAGGTTGAAACAGGACCGGTGCCTATTCACTGTGGCATTGTGTACTAAGTACTGAGACGTGTTTGGCATGGCCTTGCAAGAAATTGGGTGAAAATTCGGAAGCCACCAAGAGAAGTCAAAACCAGTGTGCTATAGCTTAGGTTTTGGGCCAAAAATGGGATATTTTGGGAAAACTAGGGTATTTACGCTAACGTAACTCGGTTTGTCTCTGTCGAGCCCTATTTGGATTCATGACGAGCACGTCACGAAGCAGTGGGGCACAATTCCGGAATATTCTACTATTTTTTTGATTTTTAGAAAAATACGTAGAAAATTTATTTTCCTTATTTTTGAAAAAATCAAGTAAAAATCAAGCGAAAGTTGAAACAGGACCAGTGCTTCTTCCTCACGGCATCGTGTACCCGATCGCAGACAGCGTTTGGCATGGCCTTCAAGAAATTGGTTGAAAATTTGGAAGCCACCGAAGAGAAGTACAAAGCAGCGTGTGCTATAGCCTTGGGTTTTGGGCAAAAATGGGATATTTTGGGAAAACTAGGGTATTTACGCTAACGTAACTTGGTTTGTCTCTGTCGAGCCCTATTTGGATTCATGATGAGCCGTCTGCAAGCAGTGGGGCACAATTCCCGAAATATTCTACTATTTTTTTATTTTTAGAAAAAATACGTAGAAAATTGATTTTTCCTTATTTTTGAAAAAATCAAGTAAAAAGCAAGCGAAAGTTTGTCTAAGACCCGTACTTCTTCCTCTGGCATCGTGTACCCAATACGGATGCGTTTGGCATGGCCTTGCAAGAAATTGGGTGAAAATTCGGAAGCCACCAAAGAGAAGTCCAAAACCCGTGTGCTATAGCTTGGGTTTTGGGCCAAAAATCGGATATTTTTGGGAAAACTAGGGTATTTCTGCTAACGTAACCCGGTTTGTCTCTGTCAGAGCCCTATTTGGATTCATGACGAGCCGTCTGAAGTAGTGGGGCACAGTTCCCGGAATGTTGTACTATTTTTTTATTTTTAGAAAAAATACGTAGAAAATTGATTTTTCCCTTATTTTTTGAAAAAAATCAAGTAAAAATCAAACGAAAGTTTGTCTAAGACCCGTACTTCTTCCTCTGGCATCGTGTACCCAATACGGACGCGTTTGGCATGGCCTTGCAAGAAATTGGGTGAAAATTCGGAAGCCACCAAAGAGAAGTCAAAAACCCATGTGCTATAGCTTGGGTTTTGGGCCAAAAATGAGATATTTTTGGGAAAACTTGGGTATTTCTGCTAACGTAACCCGGTTTGTCTCTGTCAGAGCCCTATTTGGATTCATGACGAGCCGTCTGATGTAGTGGGGCACGAGTTCTCGGAATGTTCTACTATTTTTTGATTTTTTAGAAAAAATACGTAGAAAATTGATTTTTCCTTATTTTTGAAAAAATCAAGTAAAAATCAAGCGAAGGTTTGTCTAAGACCGTGCTTCTTCCTCGGCATCGTGTACACAATCACGGACAGCGTTTGGCATGGCCTTGCAAGAAATTGGGTGAAAATTTGGAAGCCACGGAAGAGAGTCCAAAGCAGCGTGTGCTATAGCCTTGGGTTTTGGGCAAAAATGGGATATTTTGGGAAAACTAGAGTATTTACTGCGAGCGTAACGTAGGTTGTCTCTGTTAGAGCCCAATTTGATTCAGTGATGTCTTTGTACGAAGTAGTGGGGCATAGTTCCCGGAAGGTTCTACTATTTTTGGTGATTTTTAGAGAAAATTCCAAGAAAATTGATTTTCCCTTATTTTTTGAAAAAATGAATTAAAAATCAAGCGAAGGTTCGAAAGCAGATTCATGCTACTTCATCGGCATCTTGTACCCGATCCAGACAGCGTTTGGCATGTCCTTGCATGAAATTGGGCGAAAATTCGGAAGCCACCAAGAGAAGTCAAAACCAGTGTGCTATAGCTTGGGTTTTGGGCCAAACATGGGATATTTTTGGGAAAACTAGGGTATTTACGC
Organism: Murraya koenigii; assembly: GCA_025617385.1. Taxonomy (NCBI): domain Eukaryota; kingdom Viridiplantae; phylum Streptophyta; class Magnoliopsida; order Sapindales; family Rutaceae; genus Murraya; species Murraya koenigii. Next base: position 35,757,076 of record CM046814.1, on the reverse strand, counting down.
TAGCGTAACTCGGTTTGTCTCTGTCGAGCCCTATTTGGATTCATGACGAGCCGTACGAAGCGGTGGGGAACAATTCCGAAATATTCTACTATTTTTTATTTTTTAGAAAAATACGTAGAAAATTGATTTTCACTTATTTTTTGAAAAAATCAAGTAAAAAGCAAGCGAAAGTTTGTCTAAGACCGATGCTTCTTCCTCACGGCATCGTGTACCCAGTCTGGACGGCGTTTGGTATGGCCTTGCAAGAAATTGGGTGAAAATTCGGAAGCCACCAAGAGAAGTCCAAAGCAGCGTGTGCTATAGCCTTGGGTTTTGGGCAAAAATGGGATATTTTGGGAAAACTAGAGTATTTACTGCTAACGTAACTACGGTTTGTCTCTGTTAGAGCCCTATTTGGATTCATGATGAGCCGATGCGAAGTAGTGGGGCACAGTTCCCGGAATGTTCTACTATTTTTTTGATTTTTAGAAAAAATCGTAGAAAATTGATTTTTCCTTATTTTTGAAAAAATCAAGTAAAAATCAAGCGAAGGTTGAAACAGACCCGTGCTTCTTCCTCACGGCATCGTGTACCCAGTCACGGACGCGTTTGGCATGGCCTTGCAAGAAATTGGGTGAAAATTTGGAAGCCACCAAGAGAAGTCAAAACAGCGTGTGCTATAGCCTTGGGTTTTGGGCCAAAAATGGGATATTTTTGGGAAAACTAGGGTATTTCTGCTAACGTAACCCGGTTTGTCTCTGTCAGAGCCCTATTTGGATTCATGACGAGCCGTCTGAAGCAGTGGGGCACAATTCCCGAAATATTCTACTATTTTTTTTATTTTTTAGAAAAAATACGTAGAAAATTGATTTTTCCCTTATTTTTTGAAAAAAATCAAGTAAAAATCAAACGAAAGTTTGTCTAAGACCCGTGCTTCTTCCTCTGGCATCGTGTACCCAATACGGACGCGTTTGGCATGTCCTTGCATGAAATTGGGCGAAAATTCAGAAGCCACCAAAGAGAAGTCCAAAACCCGTGTGCTATAGCTTGGGTTTGGGCCAAAAATGGATATTTTTGGGAAAACTAGGGTATTTACGCTAACGTAACCGGTTTGTCTCTGTTAGAGCCCTATTTGGATTCATGACGAGTCAGTCGAAGTAGTGGGGCACGAGTTCCGGAATGTTCTACTATTTTTTGATTTTTAGAAAAATACGTAGAAAATTGATTTTCCCTTATTTTTGAAAAAAATCAAGTAAAAATCAAGCGAAAGTTTGATCTAAGACCGGTGCTTCTTCCTCCGGCATCGTGTACCCAATCTGAGACGCGTTTGGCATGGCCTTGCAAGAAATTGGGTGAAAATTTGGAAGCCACAGAAGAAGTCCAAAGCAGCGTGTGCTATAGCCTTGGGTTTTGGGCAAAAATGGGATATTTTGGGAAAACTAGAGTATTTACTGCGAACGTAACGTGGGTTGTCTCTGTTAGAGCCCAATTTGATTCAGTGATGTCTTTGTCTGAAGTAGTGGGGCACAGTTCCCGGAAGGTTCTACTATTTTTTGGTGATTTTTAGAGAAAATTCCAAGAAAATTGATTTTTCCTTATTTTTGAAACAAATGAATTAAAAATCAAGCGAAGGTTCGAACACAGATTCATGCTACTTCATCGGCATCTTGTACCCGATCTGAGACAGCGTTTGGCATGTCCTTGCATGAAATTGGGCGAAAATTGGAAGCCACCAAGAGAAGTCAAAACCGTGTGCTATAGCTTAGGTTTTGGGCCAAACATGGGATATTTTGGGAAAACTAGGGTATTTACGCTAACGTAACTCGGTTTGTCTCTGTCGAGCCCTATTTGGATTCATGATGAGCCGTGCGAAGCGAGTGGGGCACAATTCCCGAAATATTCTACTATTTTTTTGATTTTTAGAAAAATACGTAGAAAATTGATTTTCCATTATTTTTGAAAAAAATCAAGTAAAAATCAAGCGAAAGTTTGTCTAAGACCGGTGCTTCTTCCTCACGGCATCGTGTACCCAATCTGAGACAGCGTTTGGCATGGCCTTGCAAGAAATTGGGTGAAAATTCGGAAGCCACCAAGAGAAGTCCAAAGCAGCGTGTGCTATAGCCTTGGGTTTTGGGCAAAAAATGGGATATTTTGGGAAAACTAGGGTATTTACTGCTAGCGTAACACGGTTTGTCTCTGTTAGAGCCCTATTTGGATTCATAGTGAGCATGTCTGAAGTAGTGGGGCACAGTTCACGGAATGTTCTACTATTTTTTGTGATTTTTAGAAAAATACGTAGAAAATTGATTTTCCATTATTTTTGAAAAAAATCAAGTAAAAATCAAGCGAAAGTTTAATCAAGACCAGTGCTATCTTCCTACGGCATCGTGTACCCGATCCGGACAGCGTTTGGCATGGCCTTGCAAGAAATTGGGTGAAAATTTAGAAGCCACCAAGAGAAGTACAAAGCAGCGTGTGCTATAGCCTTGGGTTTTGGGCAAAAATGGGATATTTTGGGAAAACTAGGGTATTTCTGCTAACGTAACCCGGTTTGTCTCTGTCAGAGCCCTATTTGGATTCATGACGAGCCGTCTGAAGTAGTGGGGCACAGTTCCCAGAATATTCTACTATTTTTTTGATTTTTTAGAAAAAATACGTAGAAAATTGATTTTTCCCTTATTTTTTGAAAAAAATCAAGTAAAAATCAAGCGAAAGTTTGTCTAAGACCAGTGCTTCTTCCTACGGCATCGTGTACCCAGTCTGAGACGCGTTTGGCATGTCCTTGCATGAAATTGGGCGAAAATTCAGAAGCCACCAAAGAGAAGTCAAAACGCGTGTGCTATAGCTTGGGTTTTGGGCCAAAAATGGGATATTTTGGGAAAACTAGGGTATTTACGCTAACGTAACACGGTTTGTCTCTGTCAGAGCCCTATTTGGATTCATGATGAGCCGTGCGAAGTAGTGGGGCACGAGTTCCGGAATGTTCTACTATTTTTTTGATTTTTAGAAAAAATACGTAGAAAATTGATTTTCCCTTATTTTTTGAAAAAATCAAGTAAAAATCAAGCGAAAGTTTGTCTAAGACCGTGCTTCTTCCTACGGCATCGTGTACCTAGTCTGAGACGCGTTTGGCATGGCCTTGCAAGAAATTGGGTGAAAATTTGGAAGCCACCGAAGAGAAGTCCAAAACGGCGTGTGCTATAGCCTTGGGTTTTGGGCAAAAAATGGGATATTTTGGGAAAACTAGAGTATTTCTGCGAACGTAACGTAGGTTGTCTCTGTTAGAGCCCAATTTGATTCGTGATGTGCTGTCTGAAGTAGTGGGGCATAGTTCCCGGAAGGTTCTACTATTTTTGGTGATTTTTTAGAAAAATTCAAGAAAATTGATTTTTCCTTATTTTTTGAAACAAATGAATTAAAAATCAAACGAAGGTTCGAAACAGATTCATGCTACTTCATCTGGCATCTTGTACCCAGTACGGACGCGTTTGGCATGTCCTTGCATGAAATTGGGCGAAAATTCAGAAGCCACCAAAGAAGTCAAAACCGTGTGCTATAGCTTGGGTTTTGGGCCAAAAATGGGATATTTTGGGAAAACTAGGGTATTTACGCTAGCGTAACCTGGTTTGTCTCTGTCGAGCCCTATTTGGATTCATGACGAGCCGTGCAGAGCAGTGGGGCACAATTCCGAAATATTCTACTATTTTTTATTTTTTAGAAAAAATACGTAGAAAATTGATTTTCCTTATTTTTTGAAAAAATCAAGTAAAAAGCAAGCGAAAGTTTGTCTAAGACCGATGCTTCTTCCTCACGGCATCGTGTACCCAGTCACGGACAGCGTTTGGCATGGCCTTGCAAGAAATTGGGTGAAAATTCGGAAGCCACCAAGAGAAGTACAAAGCAGCGTGTGCTATAGCCTTGGGTTTTGGGCAAAAATGGGATATTTTGGGAAAACTAGGGTATTTACGCTAGCGTAACTCGGTTTGTCTCTGTCGAGCCCTATTTGGATTCATGACGAGTCAGTGCGAGTAGTGGGGCACGAGTTCCGGAATGTTCTACTATTTTTTTGATTTTTAGAAAAATACGTAGAAAATTGATTTTTCCTTATTTTTGAAAAAATCAAGTAAAAATCAAGCGAAAGTTTGATCTAAGACCAGTGCTTCTTCCTCACGGCATCGTGTACCCAATACGGACGCGTTTGGCATGGCCTTGCAAGAAATTGGGTGAAAATTTGGAAGCCACCGAAGAGAAGTCCAAAACGCGTGTGCTATAGCCTTGGGTTTTGGGCAAAAATGGGATATTTTGGGAAAACTAGGGTATTTACGCTAACGTAACTTGGGTTTGTCTCTGTCGAGCCCTATTTGGATTCATGATGAGCCGTCGAAGTAGTGGGGCCACAGTTCCGGAATGTTCTACTATTTTTTTGATTTTTTAGAAAAATACGTAGAAAATTGATTTTTCCTTATTTTTTGAAAAAATCAAGTAAAAATCAAGCGAAAGTTTGTCTAAGACCCGTGCTTCTTCCTCACGGCATCGTGTACCCAATCTGGACGTGTTTGGCATGGCCTTGCAAGAAATTGGGTGAGAATTTGGAAGCCACAGAAGAAGTCCAAAGCAGCGTGTGCTATAGCCTTGGGTTTTGGGCAAAAAATGGGATATCTTTGGGAAAACTAGAGTATTTCTGCGAACGTAATGTAGGTTGTCTCTGTTAGAGCCCAATTTGATTCGTGATGTGCTGTCTGAAGTAGTGGGGCATAGTTCCGAGAAGGTACTACTATTTTTGGTGATTTTTAGAGAAAATTCCAAGAAAATTGATTTTTCCTTATTTTTGAAAAAAATGAATTAAAAATCAAGCGAAGGTTGAAAGCAGTTACGTGCTACTTCATCGGCATCTTGTACCACTGTCTGGACAGCGTTTGGCATGTCCTTGCATGAAAGTGGGCGAAAATTCGGAAGCCACCAAGAGAAGTCAAAACACGTGTGCTATAAGCTTGGGTTTTGGGCCAAAAATAGGATATTTTGGGAAAACTAGGGTATTTACTGCTAGCGTAACTCGGTTTGTCTCTGTTAGAGCCCTATTTGGATTCATGATGAGCCGTGCGAAGTAGTGGGGCACGAGTTCCGGAATGTTCTACTATTTTTTTGATTTTTAGAAAAAGACGTAGAAAATTGATTTTTCCTTATTTTTTGAAAAAATCAAGTAAAAATCAAACGAAAGTTTAAACAGACACGTGCTTCTTCCTACGGCATCGTGTACCCAGTCGCAGACGGCGTTTGGCATGGCCTTGCAAGAAATTGGTTGAAAATTTAGAAGCCACGAAAGAAGTACAAAGCAGCTTGTGCTATAGCCTTGGGTTTTGGGCCAAAAATGGGATATTTTGGGAAAACTAGGGTATTTCTGTGAGCGTAACTTGGGTTTGTCTCTGTCGAGCCCTATTTGGATTCATGACGAGTCGTACGAAGCGGTGGGGCACAATTCCGAAATATTCTACTATTTTTTATTTTTTAGAAAAAATCGTAGAAAATTGATTTTCCTTATTTTTTGAAAAAATCAAGTAAAAAGCAAGCGAAAGTTTGTCTAAGACCGTGCTTCTTCCTCCGGCATCGTGTACCCAGTCGCGGATGCGTTTGGAATGGCCTTGCAAGAAATTGGGCGAAAATTCAGAAGCCACGAAGAGAAGTACAAAGCAGCGTGTGCTATAGCCTTGGGTTTTGGGCAAAAATGGGATATTTTTGGGAAAACTATGGTATTTACGCTAACGTAACTCGGTTTGTCTCTGTCAGAGCCCTATTTGGATTCATGATGAGCCGTCACGAAGTAGTGGGGCACGAGTTCCGGAATGTTCTACTATTTTTTTTATTTTTAGAAAAATCGTAGAAAATTGATTTTCCTTATTTTTTGAAAAAATCAAGTAAAAATCAAGCGAAAGTTGAAACAGACCAGTGCTTCTTCCTCACGGCATCGTGTACCCAGTCTGAGACAGCGTTTGGAATGGCCTTGCAAGAAATTGGTTGAAAATTTAGAAGCCACCAAGAGAAGTACAAAGCAGCGTGTGCTATAGCCTTGGGTTTTGGGCAAAAATGGGATATTTTGGGAAAACTAGGGTATTTACGCTAACGTAACTCGGTTTGTCTCTGTCGAGCCCTATTTGGATTCATGACGAGCCGTCCGAAGTAGTGGGGCACTGAGTTCCGGAATGTTCTACTATTTTTTTATTTTTAGAAAAATACGTAGAAAATTGATTTTCCTTATTTTTGAAAAAATCAAGTAAAAATCAAGCGAAAGTTTGTCTAAGACCGGTGCTTCTTCCTCGGCATCGTGTACCCAATCTGGACAGCGTTTGGCATGGCCTTGCAAGAAATTGGGTGAAAATTCGGAAGCCACCAAGAGAAGTCCAAAGCAGCGTGTGCTATAGCCTTGGGTTTTGGGCAAAAATGGGATATTTTTGGGAAAACTAGAGTATTTACTGCGAGCGTAGCGTGGGTTGTCTCTGTTAGAGCCCAATTTGATTCAGTGATGTCTTTGTCACGAAGTAGTGGGGCATAGTTCCCGGAAGGTACTACTATTTTTGGTGATTTTTAGAGAAAATTCCAAGAAAATTGATTTTCCCTTATTTTTGAAAAAATGAATTAAAAATCAAGCGAAGGTTCGAAAGCAGATTCATGCTACTTCATCGGCATCTTGTATCCGGTCGCAGACAGCGTTTGGCATGTCCTTGCATGAAATTGGGCGAAAATTCGAAGCCACCAAGAGAAGTCTAAACACGTGTGCTATAAGCTTGGGTTTTGGGCCAAAAATGGGATATTTTGGGAAAACTAGGGTATTTACGCTAACGTAACTCGGTTTGTCTCTGTCGAGCCCTATTTGGATTCATGACGAGTCGTGCGAAGTAGTGGGGCACAGTTCCGGAATGTTCTACTATTTTTTTGATTTTTAGAAAAATACGTAGAAAATTGATTTTCCCTTATTTTTTGAAAAAATCAAGTAAAAATCAAGCGAAAGTTTGTCTAAGACCAGTGCTTCTTCCTCACGGCATCGTGTACCCAATCTGGACGTGTTTGGCATGGCCTTACAAGAAATTGGGTGAAAATTTGGAAGCCACCAAGAGAAGTCAAAGCAGCGTGTGCTATAGCCTTGGGTTTTGGGCAAAAATGGGATATCTTTGGGAAAACTAGAGTATTTCTGCGAGCGTAATGTAGGTTGTCTCTGTTAGAGCCCAATTTGATTACGTGATGTCTTTGTCTGAAGTAGTGGGGCATAGTTCCAGGAAGGTTACTACTATTTTTGGTGATTTTTAGAGAAAATTCCAAGAAAATTGATTTTCCCTTATTTTTTGAAAAAATGAATTAAAAATCAAGCGAAGGTTGAAAGCAGATTCAGTGCTACTTCATCGGCATCTTGTACCTGTCATGCAGACAGCGTTTGGCATGTCCTTGCATGAAATTGGGCGAAAATTCGGAAGCCACCAAAGAAGTCAAAACCAGTGTGCTATAAGCTTGGGTTTTGGGCCAAAAATAGGATATTTTGGGAAAACTAGGGTATTTACGCTAACGTAACCGGTTTGTCTCTGTTAGAGCCCTATTTGGATTCATGACGAGCCGTACGAAGTAGTGGGGCACGAGTTCCGGAATGTTCTACTATTTTTTTGATTTTTAGAAAAATGCGTAGAAAATTGATTTTTCCTTATTTTTTGAAAAAATCAAGTAAAAATCAAACGAAAGTTTAAACAGGACCCGTGCTTCTTCCTACGGCATCGTGTACCCGATCACGGACGCGTTTGGAATGGCCTTGCAAGAAATTGGTTGAAAATTTAGAAGCCACCGAAGAGAAGTACAAAACGCTTTTGCTATAGCCTTGGGTTTTGGGCCAAAAATGGGATATTTTTGGGAAAACTAGGGTATTCTGCGAGCGTAACTTGGGTTTGTCTCTGTCGAGCCCTATTTGGATTCATGACGAGCCAGTGCGAAGCGGTGGGGCACAATTCCGAAATATTCTACTATTTTTTATTTTTAGAAAAATCGTAGAAAATTGATTTTTCCTTATTTTTTGAAAAAATCAAGTAAAAAGCAAGCGAAAGTTTGTCTAAGACCGTGCTTCTTCCTCACGGCATCGTGTACCCAGTCTGGATGCGTTTGGAATGGCCTTGCAAGAAATTGGGCGAAAATTCGGAAGCCACCAAGAGAAGTACAAAGCAGCGTGTGCTATAGCCTTGGGTTTTGGGCAAAAATGGGATATTTTGGGAAAACTAGGGTATTTACGCTAGCGTAACTCGGTTTGTCTCTGTCAGAGCCCTATTTGGATTCATGATGAGCCGTCACGAAGTAGTGGGGCACAGTTCCGGAATGTTCTACTATTTTTTTGATTTTTAGAAAAATACGTAGAAAATTGATTTTCCCTTATTTTTGAAAAAATCAAGTAAAAATCAAGCGAAAGTTCAAACAGGACCCGTGCTTCTTCCTACGGCATCGTGTACCCGATCCGGACGGCGTTTGGAATGGCCTTGCAAGAAATTGGTTGAAAATTTAGAAGCCACCAAGAGAAGTACAAAGCAGCTTGTGCTATAGCCTTGGGTTTTGGGCAAAAATGGGATATTTTGGGAAAACTAGGAGTATTTACGCTAGCGTAACTCGGTTTGTCTCTGTCAGAGCCCTATTTGGATTCATGACGAGCCGTCACGAGTAGTGGGGCACGAGTTCCGGAATGTTCTACTATTTTTTTATTTTTTAGAAAAATACGTAGAAAATTGATTTTCCATTATTTTTTGAAAAAATCAAGTAAAAATCAAAGCGAAAGTTTGATCTAAGACCCGTGCTTCTTCCTCACGGCATCGTGTACCCAATACTGGACGGCGTTTGGCATGGCCTTGCAAGAAATTGGGTGAAAATTCGGAAGCCACCAAAGAGAAGTCCAAAGCAGCGTGTGCTATAGCCTTGGGTTTTGGGCAAAAAATGGGATATTTTTGGGAAAACTAGAGTATTTACTGCGAGCGTAACGTGGGTTGTCTCTGTTAGAGCCCAATTTGATTCAGTGATGTCTTTGTCACGAGTAGTGGGGCATAGTTCCCGAGAAGGTACTACTATTTTTGGTGATTTTTTAGAAAATTCCAAGAAAATTGATTTTTCACTTATTTTTTGAAAAAATGAATTAAAAATCAAGCGAAGGTTGAAAGCAGATTCATGCTACTTCATCGGCATCTTGTACCCGATCCGGACAGCGTTTGGCATGTCCTTGCATGAAATTGGGCGAAAATTCGGAAGCCACCAAGAGAAGTCTAAACCGTGTGTGCTATAGCTTGGGTTTTGGGCCAAAAATGGGATATTTTGGGAAAACTAGGGTATTTACGCTAACGTAACTCGGTTTGTCTCTGTCGAGCCCTATTTGGATTCATGACGAGCACGTGCGAAGTAGTGGGGCACAGTTCAGGAATGTTCTACTATTTTTTTGATTTTTAGAAAAATACGTAGAAAATTGATTTTTCCTTATTTTTGAAAAAATCAAGTAAAAATCAAGCGAAAGTTTGTCTAAGACCGGTGCTTCTTCCTACGGCATCGTGTACCCAATCACGGACGCGTTTGGCATGGCCTTACAAGAAATTGGGTGAAAATTCGGAAGCCACCGAAGAGAAGTCAAAAGCAGCGTGTCTATAGCCTTGGGTTTTGGGCAAAAATGGGATATTTTTGGGAAAACTAGAGTATTTCTGCGAGCGTAATGTAGGTTGTCTCTGTTAGAGCCCAATTTGATTCAGTGATGTCTTGTCTGAAGTAGTGGGGCATAGTTCCCGAGAAGGTTCTACTATTTTTGGTGATTTTTAGAGAAAATTCAAGAAAATTGATTTTTCCTTATTTTTTGAAAAAAATGAATTAAAAATCAAGCGAAGGTTGAGAAACAGATTCGTGCTACTTCATCGGCATCTTGTACCATGTCACGGACAGCGTTTGGCATGTCCTTGCATGAAAGTGGGCGAAAATTCGGAAGCCACCAAGAGAAGTCAAAACCGTGTGCTATAGCTTGGGTTTTGGGCCAAAAATAGGATATTTTGGGAAAACTAGGGTATTTACGCTAGCGTAACTCGGTTTGTCTCTATTAGAGCCCTATTTGGATTCATGATGAGCCGTGCGAAGTAGTGGAGCACAGTTCCGGAATGTTCTACTATTTTTTTGATTTTTAGAAAAAATACGTAGAAAATTGATTTTTCCTTATTTTTTGAAAAAAATCAAGTAAAAATCAAGCGAAAGTTTGAAACAGGACCAGTGCTTCTTCCTGCGGCATCGTGTACCCGATCACGGACAGCGTTTGGCATGGCCTTGCAGAAATTGGGTGAAAATTTAGAAGCCACCAAGAGAAGTACAAAACGCGTGTGCTATAGCCTTGGGTTTTGGGCCAAAAATGGGATATTTTTGGGAAAACTAGGGTATTTCTGCGAGCGTAACTTGGGTTTGTCTCTGTCGAGCCCTATTTGGATTCATGACGAGCCGTCACGAAGCGGTGGGGCACAATTCCGAAATATTCTACTATTTTTGTATTTTTAGAAAAATACGTAGAAAATTGATTTTCCTTATTTTTGAAAAAATCAAGTAAAAAGCAAGCGAAAGTTTGTCTAAGACCAGTGCTTCTTCCTCACGGCATCGTGTACCCAGTCCGGATGCGTTTGGCATGGCCTTGCAAGAAATTGGGCGAAAATTCGGAAGCCACCAAGAGAAGTACAAAGCAGCGTGTGCTATAGCCTTGGGTTTTGGGCAAAAATGGGATATTTTTGGGAAAACTAGAGTATTTACGCTAGCGTAACTTGGTTTGTCTCTGTCAGAGCCCTATTTGGATTCATAGTGAGCCGTCACGAAGTAGTGGGGCACAGTTCCGGAATGTTCTACTATTTTTTTGATTTTTAGAAAAATACGTAGAAAATTGATTTTCCCTTATTTTTGAAAAAAATCAAGTAAAAATCAAGCGAAAGTTCGAAACAGACTCGTGCTTCTTCCTACGGCATCGTGTACCCGATCGCGGACAGCGTTTGGAATGGCCTTGCAAGAAATTGGTTGAAAATTTAGAAGCCACCGAAGAGAAGTACAAAGCAGCGTGTGCTATAGCCTTGGGTTTTGGGCAAAAATGGGATATTTTGGGAAAACTAGGGTATTTACGCTAGCGTAACTCGGTTTGTCTCAGTCGAGCCCTATTTGGATTCATGACGAGCCGTGCGAAGTAGTGGGGCACGAGTTCCGGAATGTTCTACTATTTTTTTATTTTTTAGAAAAATACGTAGAAAATTGATTTTCCACTTATTTTTGAAAAAATCAAGTAAAAATCAAAGCGAAAGTTTGTCTAAGACCGGTGCTTCTTCCTCACGGCATCGTGTACCCAATCTGAGACAGCGTTTGGCATGGCCTTACAAGAAATTGGGTGAAAATTCGGAAGCCACCAAGAGAAGTCCAAAGCAGCGTGTGCTATAGCCTTGGGTTTTGGGCAAAAATGGGATATTTTTGGGAAAACTAGAGTATTTACTGCGAGCGTAGCGTGGGTTGTCTCTGTTAGAGCCCAATTTGATTCAGTGATGTCTTTGTCACGAGTAGTGGGGCATAGTTCCCGGAAAGGTACTACTATTTTTTGGTGATTTTTAGAGAAAATTCCAAGAAAATTGATTTTTCCTTATTTTTGAAAAAATGAATTAAAAATCAAGCGAAGGTTGAAAGCAGATTCATGCTTACTTCATCGGCATCTTGTATCCAGTACTGGACAGCGTTTGGCATGTCCTTGCATGAAATTGGGCGAAAATTCGGAAGCCACAAAGAGAAGTCTAAACCGGTGTGCTATAGCTTGGGTTTTGGGCCAAAAATGGGATATTTTGGGAAAACTAGAGTATTTACGCTAACGTAACTCGGTTTGTCTCTGTCGAGCCCTATTTGGATTCATGACGAGCGTCATGCAAGTAGTGGGGACAAGTTCCGGAATGTTCTACTATTTTTTGATTTTTAGAAAAAATACGTAGAAAATTGATTTTCCATTATTTTTTGAAAAAATCAAGTAAAAATCAAGCGAAAGTTTGTCTAAGACCGGTGCTTCTTCCTCACGGCATCGTGTACCCAATCACGGACAGCGTTTGGCATGGCCTTACAGAAATTGGGTGAAAATTCGGAAGCCACCAAGAGAAGTCCAAAGCAGCGTGTGCTATAGCCTTGGGTTTTGGGCAAAAATGGGATATTTTTGGGAAAACTAGAGTATTTCTGCGAGCGTAGCGTGGGTTGTCTCTGTTAGAGCCCAATTTGATTCAGTGATGTCTTTGTCTGAAGTAGTGGGGCATAGTTCCCGGAAGGTACTACTATTTTTGGTGATTTTTAGAGAAAATTCAAGAAAATTGATTTTCCCTTATTTTTTGAAAAAATGAATTAAAAATCAAGCGAAGGTTCGAAAGCAGATTCATGCTACTTCATCATGGCATCTTGTACCTGTCACAGACAGCGTTTGGCATGTCCTTGCATGAAATTGGGCGAAAATTCGGAAGCCACCAAAGAAGTCAAAACCAGTGTGCTATAGCTTGGGTTTTGGGCCAAAAATGGGATATTTTGGGAAAACTAGGGTATTTACGCTAACGTAACTCGGTTTGTCTCTGTCGAGCCCTATTTGGATTCATGACGAGCCGATGCGAAGTAGTGGGGCACAATTCCGAAATATTCTACTATTTTTTTATTTTTAGAAAAAATACGTAGAAAATTGATTTTCCATTATTTTTGAAAAAATCAAGTAAAAAGCAAGCGAAAGTTTGTCTAAGACCAGTGCTTCTTCCTCGGCATCGTGTACCCAATCTGAGACAGCGTTTGGCATGGCCTTGCAAGAAATTGGGTGAAAATTTGGAAGCCACCGAAGAGAAGTCAAAAGCAGCGTGTGCTATAGCCTTGGGTTTTGGGCAAAAAATGGGATATTTTGGGAAAACTAGAGTATTTACTGCGAGCGTAGCGTGGGTTGTCTCTGTTAGAGCCCAATTTGATTCAGTGATGTCTTGTACTGAAGTAGTGGGGCACAGTTCCCGGAAGGTTCTACTATTTTTGGTGATTTTTAGAAAAATTCAAGAAAATTGATTTTCCCTTATTTTTTGAAAAAATGAATTAAAAATCAAGCGAAGGTTGAAAGCAGATTCAGTGCTTCTTCATCGGCATCTTGTACCACATGTCAGGACAGCGTTTGGCATGTCCTTGCATGAAATTGGGCGAAAATTCGGAAGCCACCAAAGAAGTCAAAACACGTGTGCTATAGCTTGGGTTTTGGGCCAAAAATGGGATATTTTGGGAAAACTAGAGTATTTACGCTAACGTAACTCGGTTTGTCTACTGTCGAGCCCTATTTGGATTCATGACGAGCCGTCACGAAGTAGTGGGGCACGAGTTCAGGAATGTTCTACTATTTTTTTGATTTTTAGAAAAATACGTAGAAAATTGATTTTCCCTTATTTTTGAAAAAATCAAGTAAAAATCAAGCGAAAGTTTGTCTAAGACCGATGCTTCTTCCTACGGCATCGTGTACCCAATCTGGACGCGTTTGGCATGGCCTTGCAAGAAATTGGGTGAAAATTTGGAAGCCACGAAGAGAAGTCCAAAGCAGCGTGTGCTATAGCCTTGGGTTTTGGGCAAAAATGGGATATTTTGGGAAAACTAGAGTATTTACTGCGAGCGTAGCGTGGGTTGTCTCTGTTAGAGCCCAATTTGATTCAGTGATGTCTGTCATCGAAGTAGTGGGGCATGAGTTCCGGAAGGTTCTACTATTTTTGGTGATTTTTAGAGAAAATTCAAGAAAATTGATTTTTCCTTATTTTTTGAAAAAATGAATTAAAAATCAAGCGAAGGTTGAAAGCAGATTAGTGCTTACTTCATCGGCATCTTGTACCCAGTCTGGACGGCGTTTGGCATGTCGTTGCATAAAATTGGGCGAAAATTCGGAAGCCACCAAAGAAGTCAAAACCAGTGTGCTATAGCTTGGGTTTTGGGCCAAAAATAGGATATTTTTGGGAAAACTAGGGTATTTACGCTAGCGTAACTCGGTTTGTCTCTGTCAGAGCCCTATTTGGATTCATGATGAACCGTCACGAAGTAGTGGGGCACGAGTTCCGGAATGTTCTACTATTTTTTTGATTTTTTAGAAAAATCGTAGAAAATTGATTTTTCCTTATTTTTGAAAAAATCAAGTAAAAAATCAAGCGAAAGTTTGTCTAAGACCAGTGCTTCTTCCTCACGGCATCGTGTACCCAATCACGGACAGCGTTTGGCATGGCCTTGCAAGAAATTGGGTGAAAATTCGGAAGCCACCAAAGAGAAGTCAAAGCAGCGTGTGCTATAGCCTTGGGTTTTGGGCAAAAATGAGATATTTTTGGGAAAACTAGAGTATTTACTGCGAGCGTAACGTGGGTTGTCTCTGTTAGAGCCCAATTTGATTCAGTGATGTCTTATGCGATGTAGTGGGGCATAGTTCCCGGAAGGTACTACTATTTTTGGGTGATTTTTAGAAAATTCCAAGAAAATTGATTTTCCCTTATTTTTTGAAAAAATGAATTAAAAATCAAGCGAAGGTTCAAAGCAGATTCGTGCTACTTCATCGCTCATCGGCATCTTGTACCAGTCTGCGGACAGCGTTTGGCATGTCCTTGCATGAAATTGGGCGAAAATTCGGAAGCCACCAAGAGAAGTCAAAACCGGTGTGCTATAAGCTTGGGTTTTGGGCCAAAAATGGGATATTTTGGGAAAAATAGGGTATTTACTGCTAACGTAACACGGTTTGTCTACGTTAGAGCCCTATTTGGATTCATGACGAGCCATACGAAGTAGTGGGGCACTGAGTTCCGGAATGTTCTACTATTTTTTTTGATTTTTTAGAAAAAATACGTAGAAAATTGATTTTTCCCTTATTTTTTGAAAAAAATCAAGTAAAAATCAAACGAAAGTTCGAAACAGACCCGTGCTTCTTCCTCTGGCATCGTGTACCCGGTCTGAGACAGCGTTTGGAATGGCCTTGCAAGAAATTGGTTGAAAATTTAGAAGCCACAGAAGAAGTACAAAGCAGCGTGTGCTATAGCCTTGGGTTTTGGGCAAAAATGGGATATTTTGGGAAAACTAGGGTATTTACGCTAACGTAACCGGTTTGTCTCTGTCGAGCCCTATTTGGATTCATGACGAGCCGTCACGAAGTAGTGGGGCACAGTTCCGGAATGTTCTACTATTTTTTGATTTTTAGAAAAAATACGTAGAAAATTGATTTTCCCTTATTTTTGAAAAAAATCAAGTAAAAATCAAGCGAAAGTTTATCTAAGACCGGTGCTTCTTCCTCACGGCATCGTGTACCCAATCTGGACGTGTTTGGCATGGCCTTGCAAGAAATTGGGTGAAAATTTGGAAGCCACGAAGAGAAGTCAAAGCAGCGTTTGCTATAGCCTTGGGCTTTGGGCAAAAATGGGATATTTTGGGAAAACTAGAGTATTTACTGCGAGCGTAGCGTGGGTTGTCTCTGTTAGAGCCAAATTTGATTCAGTGATGTGCTTGTACGAAGTAGTGGGGCATAGTTCCCGGAAGGTACTACTATTTTTGGTGATTTTTAGAGAAAATTCCAAGAAAATTGATTTTTCACTTATTTTTTGAAAAAATGAATTAAAAATCAAGCGAAGGTTGAAAGCAGATTCGTGCTACTTCATATGGCATCTTGTACCCGTCATGCGGACAGCGTTTGGCATGTCCTTGCATGAAATTGGGCGAAAATTCGGAAGCCACCAAAGAAGTCAAAACCAGTGTGCTATAGCTTAGGTTTTGTGCCAAAAATGGGATATTTTTGGGAAAACTAGGGTATTTACGCTAGCGTAACACGGTTTGTCTCGTTAGAGCCCTATTTGGATTCATGACGAGCCGTCGAAGTAGTGGGGCACGAGTTCAGGAATGTTCTACTATTTTTTGATTTTTTAGAAAAATACGTAGAAAATTGATTTTCACTTATTTTTGAAAAAATCAAGTAAAAATCAAGCGAAGTTTGTCTAAGACCAGTGCTTCTTCCTCGGCATCGTGTACCCAATACGGATCGGCGTTTGGCATGGCCTTACAAGAAATTGGGTGAAAATTTGGAAGCCACCGAAGAGAAGTCCAAAGCAGCGTGTGCTATAGCCTTGGGTTTTGGGCAAAAATGGGATATTTTGGGAAAACTAGAGTATTTCTGCGAGCGTAGCGTGGGTTGTCTCTGTTAGAGCCAATTTGATTCAGTGATGTCTTTGTCGAAGTAGTGGGGCATAGTTCCCGGAAGGTTCTACTATTTTTGGGTGATTTTTAGAGAAAATTCCAAGAAAACTAGGGTATTTACGCTAACGTAACTCGGTTTGTCTCTGTCGAGCCCTATTTGGATTCATGGCGAGCCTTACGAAGTAGTGGGGCACGAGTTCCGGAATGTTCTACTATTTTTTGATTTTTAGAAAAATACGTAGAAAATTGATTTTCCCTTATTTTATAAAAAAATCAAGTAAAAATCAAGCGAAAGTTGAAACAGACACAGTGCTTCTTCATACGGCATCGTGTACCCAGTCACGGACACGTTTGGCATGGCCTTACAGAAATTGGGTGAAAATTCGGAAGCCGCAAAGAGATGTCAAAACCGGTGTGCTATAACTTGGGTTTTGGGCCAAAAATAGGATATTTTTAGAAAAATATGGTATTTACTGAGCGTAACACTGTTTGCCTCTGTTAGAACCCTATTTGGATTAGTGACGGCCGTCCGAAGTAGTGAGGCATAGTTCCGGAAGGTTCTACTATTTTTGGTGATTTTTAGAAAAAATAGCAAGAAAATTGATTTTTCCTTATTTTTGGAAAAAATCAAATAAAAATCAAGCGAAGGTTGAAAGCAGACCCGTGCTTCTTCATGTGTCATCGTGTACCTAGTCTGAGACAGCGTTTGGCATGGCCTTACAAGAAATTGGGTGAAAATTCGGAAGCCACCAAGAGAAGTCAAAAGCAGCGTGTGCTATAGCCTTGGGTTTTGGGCAAAAATGGGATATTTTGGGAAAACTAGGGTATTTACGCTAGCGTAACCGGTTTGTCTACTGTCGAGCCCTATTTGGATTCATGACGAGCCGTCTGAAGTAGTGGGGCACAGTTCCCGGAATGTTCTACTATTTTTTGGTGATTTTTTAGAAAAAAAATAGCAAGAAAAATGATTTTTCCCTTATTTTATGAAAAAAATCAAGTAAAAATCAAAAGAAAGTTGGAAACAGACCCGTGCTTCTTCCTCTGGCATCGTGTACCCAGTCTGAGACAGCGTTTGGAATGGCCTTACAAGAAATTGGTTGAAAATTTAGAAGCCACAGAAGAAGTACAAAGCAGCGTGTGCTATAGCCTTGGGTTTTGGGCAAAAAATGGGATATTTTTGGGAAAACTAGAGTATTTACTGCTAGCGTAACTCGGTTTGTCTCTGTCGAGCCCTATTTGGATTCATGACGAGCCGTGCGAAGTAGTGGGGCCGCAGTTCCGGAATGTTCTACTATTTTTTGATTTTTTAGAAAAATCGTAGAAAATTGATTTTCCTTATTTTTTGAAAAAATCAAGTAAAAATCAAGCGAAAGTTTATCTAAGACCGATGCTTCTTCCTCGGCATCGTGTACCCAGTCTGGACGTGTTTGGCATGGCCTTGCAAGAAATTGGGTGAAAATTTGGAAGCCACGAAGAGAAGTCAAAAGCAGCGTTTGCTATAGCCTTGGGTTTTGGGCAAAAATGGGATATTTTGGGAAAACTAGAGTATTTACTGTGAGCGTAGCGTGGGTTGTCTCAGTTAGAGCCCAATTTGATTCAGTGATGTCTTGTCATGAAGTAGTGGGGCATAGTTCCCGGAAGGTACTACTATTTTTGGTGATTTTTAGAAAAATTCCAAGAAAATTGATTTTCCCTTATTTTTGAAAAAATGAATTAAAAATCAAGCGAAGGTTCGAAAGCAGATTCAGTGCTACTTCATATGGCATCTTGTACCCATCATGCAGACGCGTTTGGCATGTCCTTGCATGAAATTGGGCGAAAATTCGGAAGCCACCAAAGAAGTCCAAAACCAGTGTGCTATAGCTTGGGTTTTGTGCCAAAAATGGGATATTTTTGGGAAAACTAGAGTATTTACGCTAGCGTAACTACGGTTTGTCTCTGTTAGAGCCCTATTTGGATTCATGACGGCAGATGCGAAGTAGTGGGGCACGAGTTCCGGAATGTTCTACTATTTTTTTGATTTTTAGAAAAATACGTAGAAAATTGATTTTCCATTATTTTTGAAAAAATCAAGTAAAAATCAAGCGAAAGTTTGATCTAAGACCCGTGCTTCTTCCTCACGGCATCGTGTACCCAATCTGGACAGCGTTTGGCATGGCCTTACAAGAAATTGGGTGAAAATTTGGAAGCCACCGAAGAAGTCAAAAGCAGCGTGTGCTATAGCCTTGGGTTTTGGGCAAAAATAGGATATTTTTGGGAAAACTAGAGTATTTACTGCGAGCGTAACGTAGGTTGTCTCTGTTAGAGCCCAATTTGATTCGTGATGTCTTTGTACGAAGTAGTGGGGCATAGTTCCGGAAGGTTCTACTATTTTTTGGTGATTTTTAGAAAATTCCAAGAAAATTGATTTTTCCTTATTTTTTGAAAAAATGAATTAAAAATCAAACAAAGGTTGAAAGCAGATTCAGTGCTACTTCATCGGCATCTTGTACCACTGTCTGCGGACGCGTTTGGCATGTCCTTGCATAAAATTGGGCG